>REGL01002065.1:11131-25440 GCA_004194395.1 Aurelia aurita complex sp. Pacific
TTTTTTTTTTTATACAAATATAAAAATTTACAATGCATTTTACATTTAACTATACCTTTCTAATTACTATACGACACTACAAGTACGATGCCATGGGGAGCGAAAGACAATGACTACCCCATGGCCAATATAAAAGACACGCAACGTTCAACTAACTACGACTACACTACAAACGATTAATAACTACTGGATACTGTACTAGATTCTATTCCACATCAGATGTCAGGTCAGGGTTGCGATGACTTAAATGATGTCGCAAGCGCAACTCGTTCGTTGTAGTAGATAAAATGCCTGACATCTGATGTGAAAAAGAATTTACAAAGAAAAAGAACATTTACTTTACGGGACTTGGTGGTTGCTTAATAACTAAGGTTGGAAAATTCTCAATCAAACCGACCAGTTTCGTGGATAAAACGTAAAGTCAATTCGAGTATACTTCTATTCAAGTCGTTAGAAAGGTCGTGATCACCATATAACAAAAGCTGGGTCAAAGCATCATTTGAAAGATCGGCAATTTGTACGACTGGTCGTAATGATTCAACAATTCCAGCGAGAAGATCTTGTCGTTGAACATCAAATGAAGGGCAGAGCAAGAAAAAGAATATATTTTGGACAGCTAGTATGCAAGTAGTACAGTATTCTTTGTTATATGCATTGAACAGACGCCCAGGGGCTCTTTAGAACGTCACGCACAACTCCATGGTTGTTTTACGTTGACATGATATGCAGTTCACTAAAATTGGCTGGTTATTACACAGATATCTCTTCCTAAAATGAATATGCCGTTATTGTATGAATTACAAAGCCATCATCTACATTTGTGTTGTGTGCAATTTCATGTTTAGATTGGTTAAATGCAATAGAGAAAATAGAGCATCAGGGAAATGCAGATGCAGAATCTCCAATTGTCCATATATTACATAAGAAATGTTGCTATCCTCCGAGTCTTTCGATTAAGTTTAAAAAGAGGTCTTCAAAGCATCTCATCTCCTTTCACTTCTGTAAAAACATTGATAATACCTCCTTTCCATGGCAGCCAGCTATCTGTTCTCGAGGGTAATGAAGAAAATGTACCGTTTATAACGTTCCTTACTTCTAAGATCTAAGATACCATCTGTTTACTCATCTTGAAAATATCCTTTTCTAAAGTAATCTTTCGTTCACTTTGGTAGTAGTAAGGATAATACCTCGTTTCCATGGCCAACAGGTATTCTTTAGATGGCACTATATGTGCAATTGATCAGACAATGTTACTGTATATGTGTACCAAGTTTCGTGCTTGCGTCCAAAAGTGCGCATTAATACCAGACTTGCTGCAAGTTTATGAATACACTATGAGACAGGGTAACGAAACAAGACAGAAGAAACATTTTTGACTCATCTAAAATACAATTACATTTATCAACAAAGATGAAGGCTCGAAATGAAAGCGCTTCTTTATTTGGAGGAATGTAGATTATTTTCCTGACTGACCTGGTTCTGACTGTTGAAGAATATTTGCCAAGATAGCTCAAGAATTTAGGGATGTAGCTGTTTTAATCAGAAATATTTTTCGTCTTTACAATCTACCGTATGTAGGTGCCATTTCGTAGAGGAAACTTGTAAGTTATCTTGCGCTACTATAAATTAATCTTTATCAAGTCATAATTTACACCAAGTATTTGATATAGCTCAAAATAATGCATGACAATACTACTAGTTGTTAGAATTTTGAAACTTGTTAGTGTATCAATTTTTAACTGAATATTATTTGTATCAAACTAGCTTTTTCAAATATAATTATTGCACAAAATCCTTTCGTCTGTCTTACTTAGTCCAGAAGTTGTGGGGTTTACGTTGCTTCATTAAGCAACGACAGATTTTGTAATTGCCTCGATTGCTGTAAGTTAACAAGGTAGTTTTAACATTTTATTTTCATTTTATAATCTTTAAACACTGTAACCCCGTAACCCCGTCAGCAAAAGGCTGCTTTTCAGGGGGGACCGTGACAACATTTACAATTTACAATTTAATATGTTTCAATTCTTGCTTCAGATACAAATAATGTGGCCCCTCAGAGTTATGAACGGTGACAAATATAAAATTTGCTATTTGCCAAGCCAATAGCAGTGTTGCCTTATCACAGGGGCCCAAGTTTGGGATTTCAAATGCACTAGCTAAATGTGCACTCCCACAGCAACCGAAGTAGTTGGGCGTTAGAGAAAAATGTTTAGATTTTTTCGCCAGAAACTAGAGACAGAAATCCCCGTCATGAAAATAAAGGAGCATGGTACGATTTTAGGTTGTGGGTTGGCGGGTAAAAGAAATCGCAAAACCCAACGAAAAGCCAGATCTTTACTACTCCTTTCTGCTTTGCCATCTGCGTCCAAATGCGAATGCAACGTGTCACAATTTTGGCTTTAAAACTGAATGCGAAAACCAAATCAAAAGATTTCCAGACTTCTTGTCTACGAAACGCATACTGCAAAAGATTGACTGCTTTGCTGGTCAACCTATTTCTACGCTGCTATGGTAGTAAAAGTATTCTTTTGTAAACCAACCAAATGCGAGGCAGGCAGTGTTCAAAATAATTCAAAATGTGAATACATAATCTTCTGAGAATGGAATGATACCTGTTTTTACGCACCTAACAACGAACAAATTTACGAATCACCGAGCACGAAGACAACTGACTGCTGAAAACAGTTTTCGTTTGCAAAAAACAACAAGACGCGATGCATGCAGCGTGCTACATTGTTAGAAAGTGAATAAAACAATCTGCTGATAATTGAGTGATACATGTAGTTACCCATATCATGGACAAAACGAATCGTAATCAAGGTTGTGGGACACCTTTTATAAACAAACTCTCGCAGCATCTTCCGAGAATTAGCTGGGATATAAAATTTCATTCTTATCCCTATAAAAAAGAAATACACTACCTAATTCCAAAACTAAAATATTGGATATGAAATATTACTAAACAAAGATACATAAGCCAATTAAAAACTAACCACGCAACTAAAATAAAATAGAAATAGATGCTAAGAGTGGCAAGATATGATCACCTCAAACCAAACCAGAACGAATCAGAAGCCCAAATTAGATATAGGGCCCACCCTGAAATGCCACATTTCCTAGCGGCACCCCAAGGCACAGAATTCAACCCACCCCAATCCAATCCAACTGCAGCCGCCACCCATGGTCATACTTTAAAATTCGATGTTTAAAGGCATACAAAGAGAGCGCATGCTTAACCTCAGATTCAAGGCTGTTCCAAAGATGCGCACCATATCAGAGTGACTTCTGCCCATTAGTCGTTTTTGAAAGTAGGACTTGTAAGTCAGTCTCAGAGTTTCTCAACTTGACAATTTCCCATGGAGAGTTTTTTGAGAAAATATTGGAGTGATACGTCTGTGCGAGACCGCTTATGGATTTGTAAACAATCGTCGCTGTCTCTCGTCGATAATTTCAGCGATGGTTGACCACTTTAGCTTTTGTATCAGGGCATCAGCAGTTGCATCCTAGCTACTGTTAGTCGCAATTCTGGCAGCACGATTTTGTAACTTTTGCAAAGTAACTCGCCTTGATTCCCCGCAGCCCCCCCCCCCACACAGAGCTAAAGTAGCGGAAATGCGGTTCTCTATAGATTTGGCTGAGAGTTTTCTGGGGTAGCAATTATACCGGGTGAGTCAGAAAAAACATGGGACGTTGGCAAATTTGTTTTTAGATTCGTTCCTTTAAAGATTCCTGGCATAGAAATTAGGCTGACTTAGATTGTCGTTCTTACACAACAGTCACTTCGTTATTACTATTGTCTCTAGGCTAGATTTCCATTATCCAAGGTTCAGTTTTAAGTCAGTTTTTTTTCCTATCAAATCTTAAAAAGCTAAACAAACTACAACTACAATTCAACTGTGCCAATCATAGCGGAAAAAGACACAAGGTCATCGAGTTTCCACTATGAATGGCACTTACAATATTTCTTAGAATTAAATACAATAACAAAAAACAAATATGAAAGCCGTTAAGGAAGAACAAAATACAAGACATAACGGACATAAGACATAAGCTGCTGCCTTCCAATAAATGATTATTAACCTACATTCTTTTCGTGTTTTCGATAAAGCAAAAAAAAAAAAAAAAAAAAAAAAAAAAAAAAAAAAAAAAAAAAAAAAAAAAAAAAAAAAAAAAAAAAAAAAAAAAAAAAAAAGTCCATACTCGAAACGTTTAAATCAGGAATGTTTTCGAGATGACCAAACAGACCTTGCCGTAATGTGTCATACATAGGGCAGTGCAGGAGAAAATGTTCATTATCTTCATTTGCCTCGCTGCAATCACAAATAGTCAAAATTGTGCTGAGTCAGTTCAATCAGTAAAATCAGTTCAACGTTATAAGACTACCCTCACATGAGAGAACTCAGACCAATCTGAGTTTCAGATCGGTTTGAAATTTGGCTCTGTCTGGTAATTCTCCACTAACATTTTTTTCAACCTCCCTTTATAACGTCTTAACGACCCCAGATTTTCTTGAAATGCTGAAATTTGGATGCGCCATGGTCCATTACCCCTTGTGAAATCTTCACTTGCCCCATCAACCCCACTGATTTTGTGCAATTAGCGATTCAATAGAGGCAATTTTTGAATGGGAACATTAATAGTTGGATTTTGCTATTTATTCCGAACAGCCAATCAAATTAACGAACGGCCTCTTGTATCCCAGAGTAGAGCAACGAACTCATTTTGGAGATGAGATTGAAGTTTCCTACCATGTTCAGTACGGTTGGCAACTTAGATTTGAAGTCTGGTAAGCATACGGTAATTAGGTAAGAAACAATCTAACTGTGCTCGATATTGACATAAGCAGCATTTTGTTGTCCAATTTCCTCATAGCTTGGTCCCAAAGTGGCATAATTCGATTCTTTCTCCATCTTCGCGGTCTTTAAATCCATATAATGCATTTCTATATCATCTTTTTTGTTTGTGTCCCTGTAAAATTAATCAGTATGAAAGTATTTTAGGTTTGCTTCGAGCAAAACACAACGTTTCTTTAAGAACCCTTCTTTAAGTTTTGGGATACCTGAAAAAGTGGTCAGGTCTATGCTAACGGGCTTCCTAAGGCATAATTCCTATCAGTCGAATTTTCCATGTCGGCAGAATATTCATGTGATTGCATTTCCTACAGTTTCGTATTTCAATCTTTGTGTCAAGTGGATAAAAAGGGGGCAGACCGTTTTCTTTATCACGTGCTATTTACACGAAAGTTTTCAGGCAATCGGTTTCCATTATTTTGCGACCTCTTAGCGCTTCACAGAAACATAAGAAAGTATTGGATAGGAGGAGCTGCAAAGATTACTATCCAGCTTTTTTTATCAGCGGAACGAATGGAGATTGCAGAGCGGAAAATCCAGCAACGGGAACCGCTGCTTGCACTGACAACACTATTGACATGAAATTAGCGTGTTGCATAAGAACCTGTTTCGCTTGCCATGCACTGGTTCTTGTATACCCATAAACTTGCTTAACTGACCAAAAATCAGCTGGGAAGCTTACAAATCCACAATCTCATTTGTGCGGTTTTACTGTATAGAATTTGGTTGAATTGTACCATTGCACTGCGCATGTGTAGTTACAGAATTTGAACAACATAAAGTCATGCAATATGTAGCCTTGCTATCCCAGAATTACTTTCATTATAAGTTACTTCACAACATCATCCACATTGCTTAAGAGATCAACTGCTGCCAGAAAACACTGAATATAGCTTCTGAATAGACGATTCAGTCAAGAGAAAGGAAATAACTAGAGGGATGGAAGTAAAGATTCCAATTAGTAATATGACTATTTAAGAAAATGGAAGGAAGGAAAAATGCCAATTAGCAACATAGCTACTTAAGAAAAAAGACGATTCTAAAACTTACTGTTTGCCGTTATCCTTTGAATCTGAAAAGAAAGATTACTGTTAAAGCTTTGTTGTATCCTCTTAGTGCTCTTAGAGAAGAACGAATACTCCTCATCAATATCACTAAAACCAGGGCCAAGTATTATAAACTGCAAATGTAAATAAAGCAAGTCACACAAATTTCCTATAAGCTTGGGATGGTTAACTTACTCGTTGTGCACGTGAAAGGGTCTTTTTGGACAAAAAAGTTCACACCTTTTCTTCAATTTCTATCAAGCATATGAAAATATAAAAATCTCGNAACAAATAAAGTCATGCAATATGTAGCCTTGCTATCCCAGAATTACTTTCATTATAAGTTACTTCACAACATCATCTACATTGCTTAAGAGATCAACTTCTGCCAGAAAATACTGAATATAGCTTCTGAATAGACGATTCAGTCAAGAGAAAGGAAATAACTAGAGGGATGGAAGTAAAAATTCCAATTAGCAATATGACTATTTAAGAAAATGGAAGGAAGGAAAAATGCCAATTAGCAACATAGATACTTAAGAAAAAAGACGATTCTAAAACTTACTGTTTGCCTTTATCCTTTGAATCTGAAAAGAAACATTACTGTTAAAGCTTTGCTGTATCCTCTTAGTGCTCTTATAGAATCACGAATACTCCTCACTCATATCACTAAAACCAGGGCCAAGTTTTATAAACTGCAAATGTAAATAAAGCAAGCCACAAAAATTTCCTATAAGCTTGGGATGGTTAACTTACTCGTTGTGCATGTGAAAGGGTCTTTTTGGACAAAAAAGTTCACACCTTTTCTTAAAATTCTATCAAGCATATGAAAATATAGAAATCTCGTGAAATACTAAAACATAGTTGAATATAGATAACATAACTGCATTATATATCCTAGTACATGATTTTACTCATTTTCCTCGTAACAAAAAATCGACAATTGTTGCCAAACTAAGACATAAAATCAAGCAGTTTTGGCGGAAAATTAACTGCATTTTGGATAATCGAAGGAACAACTAGAGTCCTTCAGTTCTTTTCCAGAGAAACTCAGAGGGCTGACGAGCTAATATAACCCCTTCTTTAAGGAAATAGTTACGTATTTTAAAAATCATTAATACATCATACATTTAAAACAACTTTTTCGATTTCTAAAATATATCTATCCATACGTTATTGTACAGGACCAAATAATTGGTAATACGTACAGTATACAAACATCATTGATAAGAAATGGAAGTAGGGAAAGAGAGAGGAAGGAAGTTAGAAAGAATTAAAAAGAAGGTAGACACACCATTTTGTATGCTGGCTATAACGCCTGCAAGTGTTATCTTAAAAGAAAAAAAAAGGATGGTGTGACATGCCGATATCTGGTTTAAATATCTTAGACAAATGGAAAGGACTACTATTCTTCCAACCATAGAAGTATGATATGAGCTCTTGGTTTGAGGGACTTCTGTTTGCCTTTTAGCGGTGAAAAATAAAATAAAATTTCGAATCGATAAGTCAATTACGTTTTGCCCTTGAAAAGAAAGTATCTACAATTACTATTATGCTGGCTTCCTTGGAAAATATTATACTATCATCATTAAACTTAAAAGAACATAAAAATGAATGTAACATGACCTGTAACGGCAGGAAAACAATGTGCTATGTTTTTCTCTCTCGAAGTATCTTGGAAATTTTTGTGGGACAAGATGTGCAATTTTTAGGGGTACTTTTTTCAAAAATTTGTGGAATTATAGGTATCATTTTCAGACATTTTGCGTAAATATGTGTATCCTTTTCCGAAATTTTACGAAATTATTGTCCGGTTCTAGAAAAGATTTTGCAAAAGGATGGTAATCACAGGAAATGTAGCATAATTTCCGGAATCATGAAACAGATTCTTATTAAATTTCGGAAAGCATGACCCTAAATTCTCAAAAATCCGACATCATGGGTACCAATCTTTCGGATGAAAAGGCACGTCCCTGTCAGATGATAGGTCCAGATAGCCCCCTACCCCTTAAGATTTCCCACTTCAAGCAGCTCTTAAAACAATTTCAACTATTGATAAATATAGAGGCGGCTGTCTGCAAAATGGCGGACCAGTCGCCTATCCAACAAAGAGATTTAAAGCAAGTATCAACTTAAAGCCAATCGTTGCTGTTTTTTCGAAACGACATCAAAACTTGGGGTTGTATGGAAAGGACATCTGATCAGCCACTCCGCAAACAGGCGTACAAGAAAGAGCAAGGTCATACCTGACTGAGGAGGAGGTTTTCTGCTCCTTCTGATGATATATACTGCAGTTATGATTATGATTATCAGTGCCATAGATACAATACCAGCAATCAAACCAGTGATGATTTTGTCGTTTGATCCTGACGCAACCAATTGGAGAGAAAAAATGGAGAGATTATATTACCGTGAATAGATACCAACGTATTGCTAGCATATCATGCTATAGCAAGGAAGCATTGACTTGTGTTATTCTGCTGAGACTGTCGGAATTAATCATCTAAATTGCGGCACAATGCAATCTGTTGAACATCTTCACGTCATTTTTTCATTCTAAATTATTTAAACATAAAATCCCTTCAGCTTGCAGACTCAATAAAGAATAAACCCTTGTTACATTAATACATTATATACACAGTTAAGCTAAAGTTATATACAGTTTCCTATCTACATAGCAGCTGCTCTTCCAGGGAGTCGTGTTTTCGTTCAATTTCAGCTCTTAAAATGACTTTTTAGTTGCTTTTTGAATCTGTCAAGTGCAGGGAGCTCTCTAATATTGATGGGAATGTCGTACTAAGTTTTTTGAGCCGAATAGTGGAAGCCTTTCTTGACGTATTCAAGATGATTTCGTGGGATTTGTAGATCCCTGCCCGGGGGGGGGGGGTATTTCACTAAAAATTAATACAGGGGTGTGCGCCGCCAGGATTTCTGTTATGACCCAATCCCAGAATTTTGGTCAGATATTTATACCCTATCCCACAATATAGGCCAGATATTGATATCCAATCCTAGAATTTTGGAGAAGTAACAAAAATAATTCAGCGTTAAATACCATTCAATTTCAAGGCTAAAGAACGGATTTCCTCTCAGTTATGGTCAAAAGCAGAACAAATCTGTTCTGAATCATTGGGGACATTGAACACCCATCACCAGAATTTATAGTATAACGGTTAACCCCAATCCCAGAAAATTCCAATTGAAAGTATACCCCATTCCCAGAATTTTCAGGCCAAAAACTACCCAAAACTGGCGCACATCCCCGTCTGACCCGATAGTGAAGTACCCCCTCCCCGGGTCCCTGCAATTCCTTGTTCTGAGGTTGGAGTGCTGGCTCCTTTGATGATATTTATCCCAAAGGCTCTCGGGACATTGCCTGTTCATTATTTTGTATGTCATAACTGATCGATCAAATTTTATTAGTTGCTCAATGGTCAACCAGTTATGAAACCAATTGTCTTTAGTCTGGCCTTATCAATAATAGAACGGGCTCTATTCTGCAGACGTTGGAGGGTATTCAATTTCGATTTTTGTATACTCTCCCATATAACATTAGCATATCGCAGATGGCTTCCGACAAGGGCGCGGTACACGGGAATTTAGTATATTTTGCTGACGCCATGTGCACTCCTTTCCGGGTATCGTTTTCGCCTCTTTTTTCTAACGGCGGGTATCAAAAAGGAGGAAATTTTTGTAAAGCCGGTTGTCAAACGTGTTATTTCATTGTTTTTCGACGAAGTTTTACGTTTAGAGGTATGCTTTTCGCCGATTTTTACGTTTTGGGATATGCTTTTCGCCGATTTTTTCTAAAGCCGGCTATCATTTCGCGGGAAAATTTCTAAAGCCGGGCGAAACAATTTTTTCTTGGAGTGCACCCCCCGTACAACTGAAAGTCAAGTAGCCCCCCAGGACATGGTCAAGCTTGGATGGTCAAGCAACAGCCACTAGTTGCGGGAAAACAGACGATAGAACCGCTTACATACCGGCACTTGGACGTTATAAAACATTTTGTAGACTTATGCCGAAAATACGCAGTGCCAATGATTCGATTAAATACCCAGAAAATTGGATCTATTCAACAAGTAATAGAGTTTTCTTCACTAAACAGCCAAATTCGCTTAAATTGTATATTGTAAAAATACTCAAGACTGAAAACAGTTGAAGAGTTTCCATGATCAATTTTGTGTCATCACAAATCCCACGTGACATTTAATTTGAGATCAACCTCAGTCAATTTCAGCTACAATGTGAAAATAATAGCAAGGAATAATTTGGTAACAAGTAGCACAAATATTTTTCATTGGCATAATGACCGATATGTCAATTCGCAAATATGAGTAATGCCAACTACCAAATATTTCTCTTTGTGGCTAACTCACTGTGGTTGTAAAGAAAAGGGATGGGTATTTCTAGAACGAAGGAGAGAATATGTCGACCTTTGCATGCATTATGTGTGCATTGAATTTGCATTGTAATGCTGGTAAATTAGTAAGTCAAAGAAACATTGCTTACCTTCTGAATTATAAAACTAAAGTCTAGTCTTGGGTCCAAATATTTAGAAAGGTGACTCTTCCTTCAATTAATACCCGTCTCCTCTTTTTAACAACACTTTTTGCATATGCAAAATAAATGAGCTAAGTAGGAAGGCTCAAAGCTGTCTTTTACGGATTACATTTAATCAAGAAACCCAATACCAAACCCAAGAAACCCATATTCTTTTGCGGACTAGCTAAGTTTTGTGAAGTTTCCATTTGACAAATTGGTAGTAGAAATATCAATTACTTTGTAATGACATTTGAATCTGATACTTCGCTGTGCTTATGCTCATAATTCGCTAAATTCATGATGTAATGCATCAAGATTGCAAATAAATTTGTTAACTTTTAAGGACAAAAATTTTGCGACATTCCAGCAGCCATTTACGTCCTTGGACGAAGACCTCATTCTTTTAAATGTTCGAAAACGTTCTGCATCATGGTATCAATTCGGGAAATGTAGAGTTTAAAGGCAAAGCAATGGATGATTTACCCAAAACTGTTGCTATTGCTTAAAAAGCTTCAGATTAGCGTCTGGGCAAGATTCCTATATTCCTGCCGTAGTTTTTATGATAATTTCAATGAAACAGTGATACGGCCCTTGATAATATTCGTTTCTGTTTAAAAAATTCCAATCTAAAAACATTACCGTGGTATGTTCCATGAATTGTGAACTCAATTTTCTTTGCTTTTGAAAATCCGGCTCTTGCGCAGGACTTTATCTGCAACAAAATGTTTTAATACCGGGTGAGCCAGAAAAAAGTCCCCACTTTTAAAAATTCGTAACACAACAAGTACATCATGGATTTGAATGATGCAAATTCTAGTTAAAAGCCAATAGATCAAAGTATTTTTGTGATTTTTCTCGTCTTCATACGAGCACTGCAAATATAAGTGAATTAAACTTTACAAAAATTTCATGTTTGCAAAATGACTGAAAAAGGGCCTAAAACACTTGATCAAATCGTTAGGACACTCCTCACACAAAACAATGCTCACGGGCGTTTCACTTCTCTCAAGAGTTAAAAGACATAGCTTCTCAAACAAATACTAAAGATTTATTGAATAGTTATTTTTATACACTTACCAAAACAACGTATCTCTGAGTTTCTGTCCTTTGGTGTAATTCCTTGCAGTTGTAAGGAATCCTTTTTCAGCATTGACTTGAATGAAATATTTTAGATCAGGGCCACCTTTACTTGCTGGTTCATTCCAGAATATTGTTACCGAGAGATCATCGTTTATATTCTTTCTTAAATCTTGGATTATCCCTGGTACTAAGAGCAAGAAAAAGGACTTATTACCAAGTTCAAAGAAAACAATTTGAGCAATCAAGCAACAAGCATTGGGGTTATGTCATAGGTGGTTAGATGATACAGTTGTACTTGATTGCAACAGCTTTTCGAAGGTAAATTTCTATGCTGGTATGGAGAAGCTAAAACCCTCCTTAATAGAACAATTTACATTTTTCCACAGAAGCGTACAAGCTGCAGCATAACTGTGGAGTCCAGCTACCCTTGGTTATAACAATGATTTGTGACCATGCAGCTTCAATCGATTAAGAAATGGCTGTGCCACTTGTGATTCAGTGATCCCCTTGCAATACTATTTAGAGCATGTCTTAAATACATTGCAATCGAATCGGGGGGGGGGGGGCACAAGGCAAAGTTTATTCGATGAAGTGTTGTTTATTCGAAAGATAAAGAGCTGAAATCTTGTGGCTTCTCCTAAAATTTCATGGACTAATTAAAGTTGGTAAATTTTTGAAAATGGTATGTACTCATCACGTGACCAACCTCTTATCAACACGTTGTCAGCTAGATAAATTAAAGAAGCGAGTCTAGTTTTTGCAAGGATGACCGTAGAGCATTGAGAATGCCATCATTCGATAGCTCTCAAAAATTATGCCTACACATGTATTTGATGATATCCAACTCAATTTGAAATAAGAAATTAAATTTAGTGCATCATTGCATTGTCTCTATTATGTTGGTGATAATCATGATAATCATGACTTAAAGTCCTCCTATTGTCATAGCAACAAGAACAATGGAGATAACTTTGATTTATTTACGTGATTTTGATTGTTTTCTTTAAAGTCCATCTATTTACCATTCTTAAA
The DNA here is from genome assembly GCA_004194395.1 of Aurelia aurita complex sp. Pacific. Lineage (NCBI taxonomy): Eukaryota > Metazoa > Cnidaria > Scyphozoa > Semaeostomeae > Ulmaridae > Aurelia > Aurelia aurita complex sp. Pacific. Next base: position 23,685 of record REGL01002065.1, read on the forward strand.
GATTATAGCTACTATAACAACGAAAAAAAGAGGGGGGATGGGGTTGAATGCAACCCCCCAGGTATTGACCGCTTCAAAAGTCCCAGGTGAGATAGTGTTAAACCACAAACAATAGTAAGAAGTAAAATGACAGAAGTAAACACAATCTCATTATCTGCTGTGTAACAGTACATTGCAAACATTATTGTCAAGGTTAAAAAAGCAATTTCGGAAATACTTACGTCCCGACTTCGTTCTGAAATGAGTCTTGCTAAATGTATCCTCCCCTGTTGCAGTTGTAACATTATTGACTGTATATACAGTAATAGTGTAATTAACATATGTGTTCAGACCAGTCAAATTGTAATATAGGTTGGCTGTGCTATATTTGCTATATGTCGTGAGCAATATGGATTGCTTGAAGTCCACAGAATAGGACACTGTATCTCCAGTTCCTTGTTTAGCCGGCTTTTCCCATGTTAGAAATGCCCATGTTGGTCCAATGGAAATTGCATTGACGTTTCTTGGAGCTGACGGGGGCTCTGTGGAAAAATGTTTGGTATAGTAAGAGCGTTCTATCCTATATTGTTTCAAATTTATTCTTCCTGTCCAAAAAGATTTTTCCTTTCATTGAATAAAGCAAAGGTTCCATCGAAGAAAAAAGATTTGTGGAAGATTCCATCGAAGGTTTTATTAATTCCATTTTTATGGATGGCAATGAATGACACAAATGTTTATGCTTCATTAAAGATCATTAATGGATCAACTGTTCCTTAAACCCAATCTAGGAGAGCACAAACTGCTTTCAAATTCACAGCATTCGCAAAATATTCTTCTCTTTTTTGTCTCACCATCGAATGCCTTTCCTCTTTTCCTTTTTCTGTGTTACCTTCACTGTTTTACCACTTTCTTCCTCATTCGTTAATAAGTATGGATGACAAAGTCGTAATTCGTTTCTCCTCGTTGATAAGAAGCAAAGAGCCTTCAAAATATTTGCTAAGTGATGCAAAGAAAGGTAGAGACCCCGGAGGGGGGGGGGGTACTTGACTTAAATTTGTTCGTGACTGTTGCCCAAGAAAATTTGTTTTTTACCCTGTTCCAGAATTTTTCGCTCAAAATGATAACCTGTTCTAGAAAAAATTGGTGAAAAGTATACTCCAAAACATGAAATTTGACCAAAAAGCGACCCGATCTAACAGAATTTTCCCTTCTAACATGTTTTGAGAACCTGCTCTACAAAAATTGCCTCATTTTGATACCGTGTGCTAGACAAAATTGGTGAAGACGATACCCTTAAAGACGGCACATCCCCGTCGGACAAATATACTAAGTACCCCCCCCCCCCCGGGGTAGAGTGTTTTGATTTTCAAGAAATTAATTGAACAATTTGGACTTCTGGTTTTTGAGATTCGAACTCTTTGTTCTTGGTTGTTTGGATATTGTCTGATACAACTAACAGTCGATTACAACTTCATAAGTACAGAACTTACAGCAGTTTTTGCTGCTTAGCGCATGCGCGTAGCAGACATTTAGACGGGTTGATTGAAATTCCTGTGTCGATCAGTGTGGTGTTTGTATGGATGCAAAAACCAAACAAGCATCGTGCTCGCCGACTGAAATGCTGCCCACGCAACCAAACAAGCATCGTGCTGGCCGACTGAAATGCTTCCCACCCACCGCTTTGATTTTGGATGCAAGGAATTGGCTCACGTTCATTGCGAGAAGAAGAAGGGAATTTTCACGGACTCTGGTACGTATCAAATCATTTTTTACATCT
>REGL01002065.1:25508-39368 GCA_004194395.1 Aurelia aurita complex sp. Pacific
TAACGTACTATATGTGTTGCTACTGAGAGAATTTTGATTAGCATCTTGATTAAGTTTTCCCCTCCTTTTGCACAAATTTTGCTTGTAGTATATTTCTGTTGTCTATTTAATAGTAACAATATGTACTTGCAGTAAATTGACCTTTGCAACGAGCCTTGCATGTGCCAGCTTTTTTGGTGGTCTTTCTTGTGGACCGTAAAAATGGCCATAGCAAAGAGACCACAGAAGGTGTATTCACAGATCATGCTGGTAGCAAGGCCCCTTTAATGCTGCCACACATGACCTTCCACAGATAATCTCGTACACAAATGCTTATCTTGTGTATTTTTTTGCAGGAGTGAAAGGCAAGTTATTAATTTGTGACAGCAGCCCTGTAAAGAGTTAAACTGCTTTGGATCAAAGATTAACACAGCATTGGATCACTATATGCAAATTAACTTTTGACATTGTTGTAACAGTTTTTTAACAGCATTGGATCAGTATTTGCTTCTTTTACCATTGACATTCAAGACCAACAAAGCATATTAACATAACTGCTTGAGGATGCTCATTCTTACAATTACCAAAAAGCATAGGATCAGCATTGCTTCTGGGAATTCTTCATACCTTATGCTCTTTAACTCTGATTTCAACTCAGTTACCAGATGAACTTTTGAAGAACTGTCTTGGCCAACGGTTGTCTATCATATGCTCTCAAGACTGGTTTCCATTCAAGGAAAAGTACAAAACCTGTTATTTTACACAGAACTGAATGGGGGAACATTTTGTATGGTGCCATAATGTATCAAGTTGTTTGACTATTATTGAAAACTGCTGATTAATGCAGATAGAAGCAGATAATTGACAGTCAGGGATTACCAAAACATTATCAAAGCTGGTGCAACTAAAATATCAAACTCTTTTCACTTGAAAATGGCAGTGTTGATCTATGGCAAAATCAGAAAATCATAACATGTGAAGTACCACCTGGGGAAAAGAAAGCTTTGCAGTCCAAGGAATTACAAAACAAACTAACATTAATTAACTGTGTCTTAAAATTGCAATTTAACACTTCAATTGAGACTAATATCATGTAGAGTTTTAATGAATATCATAGTCGCAAAATGCAGTTTTAAAACTTGCAAACAGTTCTTGTAGTTCTTTAAAAATTGCTTTGCCTCAAAACTTAACTTGATTTTAGCACCAAAAACTCCACTACCACATTCATTCTTTTACAAATCTGTGGAATTGTATTTTAAACAATGCTATGAGCAGCACTTACTTAACTGCGTTAACAGCTAGTATAAAATTAGATAGGTTTAAAACTGCGGAGCGGAGGGGCAACAGTTACTCTTAAATAAAAAAGCCATTTGAAATTAAGTATTGGGCTCATATGGATTATTTTAATCCTATCAAGTCTAGGGTCTTTGATCCTTTCGGAAGACTAGGGGGAGGGGCTGATTCAGCCCCATGCTTCATTTCCGTATTTGTAAGCCTAGAGCCTTGAATTTTGATTTGATTTGATTTGATTTGATTTCATATATTTAGGGAGGGTAGCCCTTCAGCAAGTGCTGATTTTCAGGGGCCCTCCATCTACGATACAATACAATAATAATAATAATAATATAATACAAAGGAAAGAAAAACCTATTTACAATATGTCAAAAGTCTAATTAATCTATCACAAACAATGTTAAAAATAATGATCAGTGTTAAAATCAATTTACAAGGTATCTAAAATATATTATCTACACAGTAGTCTAAGCTAAACATGGCTCTTGAAGGCATTGACCGAAGATGCCTGTTTAACCTCAGTTGAAAGGCTGTTCCAGCTTTTTGCACCCCTGAATAAAAAGCAATTTTGTCAATTGGCGGAACTTTTCAAAGGCAGCCTTAAGTCAGCGTTTGTATTTCGTAGGCTGCGCTCGGTGCAATCAGCTTTTTTGGTGAAAAGATTGCAAAGATAGGTAGGAGCAAGGTCGTTGACGCATTTAAAAACTGTTAGTTTCGACTGTTTATTTTTAGCTCCTTGATCGTGTGCAATCCTAAACTTTGTATCAAGGGTTTACTTGGAGCATCGAGCTGACTATTGGTCACGACACGAGCTGCTCTGTTTTCAAGTCTCTGCAATTGTAAGATATCGGTGGAATTGCAGCAACCCCAAACTTGGCAAGTATATAGAACATCATGAGCCGAACCCAAAAATGAAACTATTGTCACATGACCTGCTCATGACGTCTCAATGTTGTTTTTTCAAGGTAGGGTTCAGTACTTAAAGCTGCCATTGTTGATTGTGAGAAAACGGAGAGCAGCAAGGATATCAGTCCAATTTTTATGCATTATGTTTGAATAGCATTTGCTTTGCAAAGAAAAATTAGTGAAAAGTGATGAAGTTATCACGCAAGCATTCAAAGAATTTTCGCATGCGCAGTGCCGAAATACGCACAGTCATACCTTTGAATTACAAAAAAAACTAGTTAGTTGGGTAGAGGATCAACGTTAGTAGATATTTCTCGCCTTTCATCATTTTACTACATTAGCTGTAGATGTTGTTGGAGTTTATTCAAAATTTTACATTGACATCTTCTGTTTTACTTGTTAAAGAAAAATTAAAGGATGATTGAGCAACACAAGTCAGAGGAAATATTGCTAGGGGGCTGATTCAGCCACCACTTGATAGGGTCGTAGACACCAGATCTATCAGTTAGGTGAATTTTAAAATCTTTTTGATTGTGTTCATTACTGAATAATGACCGGATGGACCAGAAAAAGTTACCACTTTTGAAAATTCATGGATGGATTGCTAAGAGTACTGGATGGATTGGAATGAAACAATATTGGCTTGACAGCCAATAGATCGAAGTATTTTTGTGATTTTTCTTGCCTTCTCTTATGAGCACTGAAAAAATGGTAGATTCAAATTTACGAAAACTTGGTGGTTGCAAAATGACTGAAAAAGGCCTAAAATACTTTATCAAATCATAAAGGATTCCTCGATCAGAACAATAGAGAAAACGCAATTTCTCATGGGTGAGACATATCGTCTGCACATTTATTGCCTTGGGATTGAAAATATTTAGTATCTGTTCGAGAATCTGTCTTATAACCTTTGAAAGAGGTGAGACCCCCGTGCATTGTTCTGTGTGAGGAGAGTCGGGAGAGGCCTAACGATGTTATCAAGTGTTTTAGGCCCTTTTTCAGTCATTTTGCGACAAATAAATTTTTGTAAAATTGAATTTACCTATATTTGCAGTGCTCGTAACAAGACGAGAAAATCACAAAAATACTTCGATCTTTTGGCTTTTAACTAGAATTTGAATCATTCAAATCCATGAAGTATTTGTGGTACTACGAATTTTTGAAAGTGGGAACTTTTTCTGGCTCACCTGGTACTTGTCAGTATCATCTTCGTCATATCGAGCTTCGTATCTAGAGAGGTGTGACCTTGTGGATTAGTAAAGTGCGAGTTGCGAGTTACGAGTTACGAGTTGCGAGTTACGAGTTACGAGTTATGAGTTGCGAGTTGGTGCTACCTGCGAGTTGCGAGTTGCGAGTTAAAAGTGAAAAGTGCGAGTTGGTACATTTAAAATGCGAGTTGCGAGTTCGGTAAAAAAACTTTAGATTTTCCATCTTTTGCAGCTAAAACACCGTAATTTTTTGGAGAGCCTTTGTCAAGATCAGGGGAGTTAAAGAACAATTTTTTAATCCGCAGAGAGCCGCTAATAAAGGTTGAGCTCGGACAATTGGGCCTACAGAGAAGAAAAATTCTTCTCTTTAGCATTTCTTGAGTTGGTAATACAAATAGGCTGTATGTCCAAAACGCTTTTCAACTCATAACTAAAGACTGAAAAGTTTCTTAACTTCGAATTTACATACACGTTTTTTATATAAGAAACTGGTTCATAAAAGAAAAGGGTACTAGGATTGCGAAAAATTTAAGAAACTCTAGTACTATGCTTGAGAATTGCCAAGAAACTTTTAAAGCCAAATACACGGATGTCATGGGAAATTATCGTTAAGCCTTTATTTTTTAGTAATATTCATGATAAATTTGTGTTTTGCAAAGTGAACTCTCTTTCTTGATAAAAAGTGTGCTGTCTGTCAAGAAACGAATACGTGGCCGTGGAAGAAACTACATGCATCTAAAAAATAAGAAACACAGTAAGAAACTTTTAGAACTAAAAAGCTGAAATTTTTACTTGAAAATAAGAAAAATTTAATTCTGTGGGCTTTCCCAGTCTCTTACGAAAGAAAAAACGTGTATCCGAGCAGGCCTGACTGAAGGATACGCAAGAAATCATCCTGAAGCTACTTCGAATATGAGTGATATATCACTCAGTTGAAAAAACCTACGAAATTTGAAAAGCAAGAGGGTGTATAGGGAACTGTTACCAATTCCTTGAAAAGCAAGGGGTTTTTGCTAAATAGCATCAGATTTTATTGGAGTGTGATGCCTCTTGAATTTGCCTTTGTTGACGATGCTTTTGCAAATCGAAAAACACCCTCAGCAGAGCTCAATTTACTTCAATTTCTTTTCTGAGCTCAGCAATTAACATGGACTTGCACAAGTCATCTTGAAAGGAAACGACAACAAATTAATGATTCTCCTTTAATTTTCTTTGAAGACGACTAAGTCAAGTCCCCAGTTTACTGCATTACAGTAATAAGTAATATTAGTGAACGATTTGGGGGAATGAAAGCCACAAATTGTAATAACCCTGCAGCTTCTTATAATTGATTTATCATAAAGAAAATTACAACGGCCTAAAAACGCTAAATCCATAAAACAGTTCTAAATTCAATTGCAATCTTCAAAAAACCCTTTTATTTGGCAAAAAATGCGTTCAGTCAAAAGACAACAGGCAACTCGTAATTTTAGTTTCAACTCGCACTTTTGAGTTTCCAACTCGCACTTTTGAGTTTCCAACTCGCAACTTTCGTTCAACTCGCAACTCGCAACTCGCAAATTAAGTGCAACTTGCAACTCGTAACTCGCATAATAAGTGCAACTTGCAACTCGCAACTTGCAAAATAAGTGTAACTCGCAACTCGCAACTGCAACTCGCAACTCGCACTTTACCATATCACGTGACCTTGAAGGTATGATAGGATTTTTTACGCACCCGGCAGCAGGCTGCACTAGAACGGACCACAAACAGCAATAAGAGTGAAGTAGAAAAGATGTATACGCACCCTCACAGTCTGCTGTGTAATCAGTGCTCTTATCAACTGGTCGATAAAATCCAGGAAGACATTTGCACAGAATTGTATTTCCAAGGGGTCCATTTTGCACATTTGCAGCACATTTGAAACATGGGATATTCCCAGCATTTGGTTTGTAAGTCTTGTATGTGCAAGCTGTAAAATCGATCAAAATAATCAAGAAAGAAGAAAGAAGGAGAGAGGTCAAACATTTGCTAGATCTTAACAGCACTAATCGGTGGACATGGAGTTGTGGAAAAAGCTATTAGTGATTGTGATTGTGATTGTAGAAAAAGCTATTAGCAATCTCGATGACAGACAAAACAGAACGCAAACTTATACATCACGCAGCCAATCATGGCAATAGCATAGGGTTTCTGAAAGTTGAAAATTTGGCCTACCCTTTCCATCAAGTTTCAAATCCGCTCTTAGTAATTGTTATCGTATCAAGTTTTCCTCCTAAAGTGACTCCCTCTGATAAAAATTCAATTATGAGGTGCACATCTCATGTTATTTATTGTAGTTATGACAAATACCCCAATTCCAGTTCGTAATTGACGGGAAGCAGTCATTTTAGAGCAAAAATTAGCTATAAGCCATTGTTATTACTTGAATCGACGAGAATGCTTATAGATTATAGAGCAGTGAGATCTTTTCACTTTCGATAACATAACCCTAGCCTTGACCCTCTGTTCAACTTTCTTTTCTTGTGATTTCTAAAACTCCACGTTTGTTTTTAGACCTATTAGACTGTAATTTCGGTTTCCACATAGGCTGTAAAATTTCCAAAGTGGCCTTTCGAGTGGTGCAACGTTTTCTGTGGTGCCTGGTAAAAGCAATTACATCTGGAACCTTTAAAAATGTTTAAAAAGGATACATGCGAACCTTCTAATTGCATGAGATAATATGCCACATGGCACTGAGTATTGAGGTCCTATTAACCTCCAATGTGAGCAATCTTCTCTTGCTGGAGCATCTTTTGTTATTAGACCTGTCTCATGAACTAAAGTATCCCCAAAGTTTATAAACAGTGACCCACAAAATGTATTTAGCTTACCTGTACAAGACGTTGGTGATGCCATTTCAAAGCCCTCCTTGCATTTGCAGCCTCCATAAACTATAGCTGTACCATTAGCGAAACAGTTCATGTAATTATCGACAGCAGATGTCTTTGGAATTGAAAAGTCTGAACAAGTTCCATTAACATGAAGTGAATTTGACGAAGAACTTGGTGCGGGTACAGCATCAAAATTGATTAAGTCCCCTCCAGCTGCAGGGCAATTTGTATAATATGCTGTCACAGATGTCACCATTACACATGCCCCTTTGTTTCTTAAAGCAATGTACACTCCTCCATAGCCTTCCACATCAACTGGTACAACAAATGTAAATGTGCTACTGAAGCCAGTGCCAATGGTTGGATCTGGCAATACTGAGCTGTTTGTGAGTCTTGCAACATAATCAAAGCTTCTAGACATTGGGCTAGGTATGTTTTGTAATCGGGCATTGATCCTGAAGACATACAGTTCAATGTATAATTTACAAATGGCTCCTGCAAAGTCAGGAGCTGAACAGTCTTTTAGTTTATATTTAAAAGACACTGCTATTTCTTTTGCTGGAAATGTATTGATAAATGGTGAAACCATATATCCATCCGTCTTATCGTGACTGTTACTTAAACACGCCCTGATAATTCCACCGGCAGTTCCCCACTAAAAAAAAATTCAAAATGGACATCATAATAAACACCCCCATGCTTTTTTACATCCATCTAAGTAAGATATTACAATACATGCTACATTCTATTACATTCTACTATTGGAAAGACCGCGGGGCTGGTTGTAACTGAATAGGAATCATTCGTCGTACATAGCAGAATGCTCATGCCCCATGGCATGGCAACAGAAATGTTACTTCACCAGAAAAGGCACACTCCATATACGTTTCAAAGAAATAATTTCGCTTGAGATGTAGATTTTCAAACTCAGAGCCGAGGGCAAAAGCGAAGGATAATTTCCAGTGTTCGTTTCTGTAAAGCATATCAATCAATAAGCATGTCAACTCACAGCGTACGCGATTACGAAATGAATAAAGGAAGAGCGCGAGAGAAGCAAGCTATGAAGGAGTCGCTTGATTATCACTTCGTCAATAGGGACTCATACCATTATTCTTAAAGAATGGCCCCCTTTAGGCCCGCGAAGAGTGGCTCCGTATTCACCAATAAGAATGGTAGAATTTAGTTTTGAATCAATAAGGAGGTGGTATTTAGACAGTTGTTGTTGTTGCATACAAAAAATGGTTGATAGGGCCTGGAGTTCTTGTAGCTGTGATGGATCTGCTTTGTTTCTACAGCGGAAGATTACTGCTCGAAAGGTATATATTGCGGTTAGTAGGTCAGGAAAACAGCATTCTTCGTACTAAAAATTTGCTTGTCAACGTTTAAACTCTTCTCTTTAAACTAGCCTTTGAAGCGATTTTGTTGAGTGCTCGAGAATTCCGGCTAGTTTAGGCCATTTTGAAACAAGGAGCCCACTTTTTAAGAGTAATGAAATGAGTCCCAATTAACCAAGTGATATCAGTATATCAAAGAACGCAGGGACACAAGCTGAAATATGTCCATTGTTTTCTATTTTTCTAATGAAATGAAAGATCCATTATTGCAAAGTGCGTGAAAAGGTTTTCTGAAGCCTTCATTCCAGTTATATAAAAGATCTCCTCATTCAAAACAATTTCATCTCCTACAAGTGTATAATATTTGATGGGTTTTTGTAAATATCCCTTTTCATCTTCAAGGGAAGCTAGAATACCTGCATATTGCTCATAGACCACATTTGCACTGTACCGGTTTTGATCTGCTACGAAGTTCAGTCACGGTTCATTGCTCCAGATCAAAAATATTCTATAGATAAGAGGAATCAAGAGTGGGCATGTTGGGTCGTTCTCATTTTCCCATCTATGTCCACGAGAAAGATATAAACCTAACCAGTTATTTTTGAGATTCAGTGCAAAGTTTTGTCCGAAAAGATTGATTTTTGGGACAAATATTTACGATTTCATTAGACTGCTCAAGCTGAAAGAAAAGAAATCATCACCTTTTCAATAGGGTAGGGTGGGGTAATTTGGGTCTGCTGGGTAAAGTGGGTCTACTGAGCTCTTTGCTAGAAATATCCTTTCTCGTTAATTGGAAGAAAGGTTGGCTATTTTTCTTTTTATGTCTACATAATAAACTGCCTTTTTACATAAAACATTCGTCTTAGATGTATCTCCACTCGTTTTATACAATAACTTTACTGAACGGCCTATTGTGCAAGAATTTCAAAGTCCAGGAAACTTTCTCCTGCCACTGTTGTTTCGTTTTTCTGGTCAATTTAATGACCATGAGGTGAGAATTTGGTCTTTTACAAATGAAATAACGTTTATTTCGAAGTCATTGGCGCGATTGTTCTTTTTATATTTATTTTTTTACCAGGAGGGGTAATGTGGGCCTACTGAGAATTCAGCCATAATTCAAATTCAATGAAGCCTTGAATTGCTTAAAATTTTCGCACTTATATTCATCTTGCCACGTTGTTTTCTGTCTAAAATGCGAAAACGGGTTTCCTATTACCGCAGTTGCTGTCTTGTAACCACTAAATTGGAGTAAACACACTGCAAACATTTTTATTTGACTGTTATTATCGAACTCGATCACTGACTTGCAAGTCGCAACGATGGTGGATCACAGCATAACGACCGTAGTTTTATTTTCGTTGCTGGAACGGGATTGCTTGCGATAAAAGGCAAAGCTTATGATTTTATTGAATAGAGAATAGTTGAGAAAGGAAATTCCATTAATTTTTTTAATCATTTATCCTTTCGTATTCCGATATTGTACAAGTTTGGAAACTTGTACAAAATCGGAATATGAAAGGCTAAATGGTTAAAAAAATTAATGGACTTACATTTTCCAACTGTTCTCTATTCAATAAAATCACAGTCTTTGCCTTTTATCGCAAGCAATCCCGTTCCCGCAACGAAAATAAAACTACGGTCGTTATGCTGTGATCCACCATCGTTGCGAAATGCAAGTCAGTGATCGAATTTGATAATAACAGTCAAATAAAGATGTTTGCAGTGTGTTTACTCCAATTTAGTGGTTACAAGACAGCAACTGCGGTAATAGGAAACCCGTTTTCGCATTTTAGACAGAAAACAACGTGGCAAGATGAATATAAGTGCGAAAATTTTAAGCAATTCAAGGCTTCATTGAATTTGAAATATGGCTAAACTCTCAGTAGGCCGACATTACCCCACCTGACCTGGTAAAAAAATAAAAATAAAAAGAACGATCGCGTCAATGACTTCGAAATAAACGTTATTTCATTTGTAAAAGACCAAATTCTCACCTCATGGTCATTAAATTGACCAGAAAAACGAAACAACAGTGGCAGGAGAAAGTTTTCCTGGACTTTGAAATTCTTGCACAATAGGCCGTTCAGTAAAGTTATTTTATAAAACGAGTGGAGATACATCTAAGACGAATGTTTTATGTAAAAAAGGAGGTTATTATGCAGACATTAAAAGAAAAATAGCCACCCTTTCTTCCCTTTAACGAGGAAGGATATTTCTAGCAAAAAGCCCAGTAGACCCACTTTACCCCGTAGACCCAGATTACCCCACNTTGAAATTCTTGCACAATAGGCCGTTCAGTAAAGTTATTTTATAAAACGAGTGGAGATACATCTAAGACGAATGTTTTATGTAAAAAAGGAGGTTATTATGCAGACATTAAAAGAAAAATAGCCACCCTTTCTTCCCTTTAACGAGGAAGGATATTTCTAGCAAAAAGCCCAGTAGACCCACTTTACCCCGTAGACCCAGATTACCCCACGCTACCCTACTCCTTCCATTCTTTTATCCCTAGACACTTCTAGCCAACCAAGCCCTTACAGCTCCCACAGCATACACGTCAAATCTTGCAATAGAGCATAGGGAAACCCGCAAACCTTCCGATTTCATGCTTATTAGCCAATGATATCGTCGTATTCTGATCACATGACTGAAAATAAGGTTTTTGAGACAACTTTTCGAGTACCTTCACGAAAATATAAATGGCTATTCGATCAATAAAAATATAGAGAGCCGGTTTTACCACGAATCGATTCTACAGGGTCCACCCCTCATTTGTTTTTCTGCATTTGGTTAGAATCTCATCAGGGATCGGCGTTACATTGAATTCATTCCTTCGAAAATTGGCCATCTTCGAGAATTGTTCAGGAACGTTACAAATAAAATATAGCGTTCAAAATTTCACATGTTACCTAAATTATGTCCAGGAATGACATTAACATTCTTTGTTTGAGTGATTTTTGAAAATCCTTTGTGAATTAAAGCTATTTGCTACCAAGAAAGCTAATGGGCGTACCTTCACCCGCAGCAGAATTCAAGTAATCGGCGTTAATCAATTTCTTTCGCACCAATAACCAGGGGATACATTTACCAATAATGTCACCACAAATCCAATTTATTTCCAACATTTCCTCATTGATATTTTCAACAAAATGTGATAAGATTTTACAGCCTCTCCAGCAAACCGTCCAACTGCCGTTTTTCTCGTTGGAAACACCTTCAAAGACGTGCATAAAACAAAAGGTTATAGAGGGCTCAGGTCTCCCATATGACACAGCAAATTGATACCTTTGATAATAGATTGAACACTTTTGAGAATAGATTGCAGGGGAAATTTCTTTACAAAAATAATGCACTTTTCCGATGTGATAAAGAGATTTGCAGTTTTTGAGAAATGTTTTGTGTTCTGCTCATTTTGCTATGATAGAATGCCTTCAGGAGTGTGCAATCCATTCTCAAAGGTATCATTTTGCTGTGTCATATGGGAGACTTAAGCCTTGCAATGGGCAGCCAAAACACCATGCTGTGCTGTAGATGAACTTGTGTACCATTGGAAATTCCCTTGAAGAGATCCATACTAACCTTATTGATAATGCTGCCATTGCTTTTTGGGCTGAAAACTCCAAATCCAGCAACAGCCAAAGGAACTACCAAAAAGAGAATGTTTGTTTAGTATGTCAGAAATAACAGTTGGGACGTTTGCAAGCCGTTCTTTTGCTATTTAATAGATTCCTTAGAGAATTATCATCATTTTTCGTGCTGAAGGCAAAAGGTCCACTTGAATAAAAACCTTTAGTTTGTCAAAATCTGTCTCATTGTAATCTCATTGCAAGCAGCACATTATAATATTGCTTTCATTCAGAATCCTTCAAAATAGTCCAAATATCCTTGCCCAAATTTGCTAACAATTCTGGTACGAATAGAAGATATTTACAGAATGACAGACCCCCTTTATAATTGCTGCCAAAGGCAGCTTAACTATTCTGCTTCAATCAGCGAGCGAAATTAGCCTGTCTGTCTGCCTGCGGCCTGCTGCCTGTCTGCCGTTTGGCTATGCAGAGACGGGCCAGCTCACGGCTGCGGTTCGCGGGCTCGCGGCTTGTGAGCATTTATCCAACAAACAACAAAGATAATGAGTTCTTCCTACCTACTTAACTACCTAACTACGTCAATGGACGACAAAGGTTTATTTCTGACAATGTAGAACTCAATATTACGGACCACGGAACCATGGACTACAGAACTACGGAACCAAGAACCTTGGACTCAGGAACTAGAAACCGGCGGAGGAGAGTAACTGAATATTCTAAATCATTTACCTTTTGAACCATTACCCAACTGTAAATTCAAGCATAATACACGTTTCCATAGCAATAATCATTCAATTAATTTCTATAAAATTGACCTCGCTACAGTCGCATTTGGTACAAATACTAATCGGCAGCACTCGCTGACTGTTGTTATATCTAGTTATACAACATTCAGTTCAGTTCATATATTTTAAAATTCCTCTACATACAATATCTCAATAAAAACACTAATTACATACAATGACTACAAATTACATAAACATACTTATAACATACAATGAATAACAATTACATAAGATGTTGCATGCAGGGGAATTTCTTTAGGAGGACCTCTCTCAATAGCTAAACTAATCGAGGAGAGAGCACCCCCTTTCAAAGATGGTCTTGAATCTTATTTAATCATTTATCGAGGGACCAGAGCGATATTTATCACTTTAGGATCAACTTTGATAGTTCTTCATGAATAAAAAGGCTTTAAGCTTTTGACGAAAACTGAAAGCAGATGACGATGTCTTTATATCAACTGGAATGTTGTTCCAAGATTTAGCACCAAAGAAACGCACAGACCTGATACCGTATTGCAAGGTATTTTTTCGATTTAAGAAAATGTCATTTTTTGAGGCTTGCCGTGTACCATACTGATGAACATTTGTCACTGATTCAAAAAAATTGTGGAAGCAATTAGGAGAGATCTTATTCACACAATCATAAACAAAACAAAGCAATTTTAGCTGAAAAAGATCTTTAAGCTTCAAGATTTTCAAGTCAGAAAAGATAGGAGTGGAGGGTGAGGTGAAATGTTCAAATGCAATAGCATTTACCACTCTTTTTTGCAACAAATATACAGGCTTTATATGAACATCATATGTAAGTCCCCATACCACTATACCATATTGGAGAAATATATTGTCTGGACAATGAGAAAACCGGAATGAGCACAATAATCATTTTTGAAGAGATCAAATCCGGGCAAATTTGATCTTTCGATGAGGCCTGTCCTGTTCTGAAGAATTACAAGAGGAAACACTCGTAGACTGCGTGTAACTTGACACAAATATGACAAATCTTAGCTAAATGGCATGTTTAATTTGATGGGGTCGGATGAAAAGCTAGCAAACTGCTGGCTTGCAAATGTTTCAACTTTCTATGTTTGCTCACTGGTAGATTGATGAATGGAACAAAAATTGCGTAAATGGTTTAAAGGTTGAATTCTTGGTTAAACCTAACAGGCTACGGGTTGTTTTCGCTCAGTTCAAGTTAAATGATCACTATCTCGATCGAACCTTTTTGATTGCAAAACATAGTTTGTGCCATAAACACTTGCAGCATTGACTTGCCCCAAATCTATTTCGTCAACTGTAATTAGTTCATGTGAAAGTATACCATTTCACTTGTCGGTTTTTGCTTCAAATTTTTTGACGAAATAGACTTGCAGCAAGTCTACTAGCACCATGAATGCAAAAAGCAGACCAATTTAAAAACTTCCCAAGAGTGTGGTCACATGACTTGAAATGTGTATAGCAATGCTGAGCCTATTAGGTTTATCCAAAAGGTCTTATTTGCAAATTAAAAACTATGCATTGCGTTGGAAACTCTTCCTTTGCCCATGTGTTTATATGAGCAAGAAACATGGAGCAATGGGGACTTCTTAATCAATTTTGCGATTAACCAATGTAATATAAGATATCTACCTTGGCCCGGTTGTTCAAAATGGCATAACGGAATAACCAGACCCAGGACCAGTAGGACCGGACCCTAACGGACCAGACCCTCGGGGAATACCCATTACTTTCCTTCCAGCGTTTGTTTGCAATGATTAAATGGCGGCCAACACAGAAGTTTCGCTCCAAAGTAAGATAAGGCAGTCACTGCTGTATGTAAATTCTACCTTCTGGATTCCACAACAAACGCAAAAAGGATGGTATTTCAAATCTTCTAACCAGGGGACAAACTTTGGTCCAGCCTCAACCCATTGCCCACT
>REGL01002066.1:4777-17984 GCA_004194395.1 Aurelia aurita complex sp. Pacific
AAGTTCTATGACCTTTACTGAAAATCATTAACTCACCTTGAAATTGTTTTCCTTTGGTTTCCTCCTCATGAAGACATTGAATGAATCATATACGTCCTGCATAGTAAGTAAAATAAGAATAGTCTTTATGTTAATTTTCAATTGGAGAAGCTATAACGGGCATTGCGCAGCCTTTTAAATGTCTTCGAGGTCCGAACGAGGTCCAAACGAGGTCCGAACGAGGTCCAAACGAGGTTCGAAGAAATACTGGGTGTCCCAATAAATTGTAGACGCGTTTGTAAGTCACAATATTTGAACATTTCATTAACGCTTCCTGAAAATGGTTTCAGAAGCTTAAAGGCACACTGTCATGGATGTGATTGGCTAGATCTTCAGATAAAATCAATAAAAAAAGATCCAGTACATTTGTATTCATAAAGCCTTTATGCGTTGGAATCATGCTTTCATTCCCGAACAAAAGGAGTCAGATTGTTATCATCGAATTCATTTCTCTGGTAATTGAAATAACTGAAGCTTGCCTAATTCTTTTCTTTTGTCTTATTTACCCAATCAGCGCCATGCCAGTTTGCCTTTAAACAATATTCCCACAGACACTGATCACAGAAATGGTCAGATCAGATAAGATCCAGAAGAGAAGAAAAACAATTTGAAAAGTGAAACATAGCTTACCTCTGTACCCTTGGCGGCATTTTCAAGATCAATTTTGTACTGATTCGTATCCAAGCACACACGATAGGTGCGAACATCACCTTTTGGCAGTGGTTTCGCATCAGGACCTTGAAGGAATCATACAGAGAATTGCATCATCAATGAGAGATTTTGGGTTAACTTTTTGACCTACCGGGTGTCCTCAAAACAGTAGACTGTTCGAAAAATCACTAAATTGTTATCACATGGCTGATTTTCAAATTTCTTTTTTGGCAAGTAGACAGACCTGACCAAAAGTTTTTGATGCCAGCGAGCGCAAAAAATTTCCACAAAAGTGTGCCTGCAAATTTCTCAACGTTTATCATCTAGAATTTAAATTCTTTCTGTGCAGCACATAGGAACAAACTTTGATAAAGTGAAGGAGATTTTGGTCTAAAAGTTAAATAGTGCCTTGTGCAATAAACGTCCACTGTAGACAATATATATGAAATTTTGGCTTTGTTTAGAATACATCCATTTCCACATGTGAAACTGTATATAGAAGTTTGCTTGCTTTGAAACAACGATACTAATCTGGTACACTACACAATGGAATAGCTGGTTCATGTTAATATATCTCGCTATGCTTCAATCTTTCGAAAAGTTCGACATCTACTTCCCAAAAGTTGCTTGCAATCCCTATACAATGCTTTCATTCAATGTAGAATAGATTATGCCATTGAAATTTATGGCGATGCTTCAACAAAACTAAATTAATCCAACGAACTCGGGTACACCAAAATAGAATACTAAAAATCCTACAGTATAAAAACTCGCAAGCTTCAACAAATGCTTTTCATAGAGAGTTTGGAATCCTGAAAATTTCTGATCAATACGAACTGAAGATCTTAAAACTGATGCATTTGTACACATATAACAAAGCTAAACTGCCGGACGCTTTTCAAGGTTTATTTCAAACCAGGTCAAGTCTTCATAACTATCCAACGCGTCACAATGATAACTATAACATACCTAAAACAAAGAATCGTCATGGAGACCGGGCCATTTGCGTTACAGGTCCCAAACTTTGGAACTCTCAGCCTCCAGAACTAAACAAGCTAACCTCTTTGAAAGGATTTCTTACCGCTTTTAAACAAACAAATTAGAATCTTATCTATAGCAAATGACTGCAGATTGTATTTACCTTTGCGTGATCTCATCCCTTACTGCTTCCTACCATCCTTAATTTTAGCTTTGCTTCTTGTAGTTTCTTAGTTCAGTACTTATAATCTTATGTTTCTCATTCATTTTAGGACACTTTTTAGCCTTATTGTAGTTAAATTCGCTGTTGTTACTGTTTTATTTGCTGTAGGCGCCTCAGACTCGAGAAGCTTTGCTTCTTCTGGGGCGTATGGATTGCGTATATATATTGGTAATAATAGATATGTTTTTCATGAATCAATATCATCATCATCATCATCATCATATAAATCTGAAATTTCCCTCAAATCACAATTCTTTTGTCGTTAAATATGGTTTGGTTACAGAGTCGAATTTGAATCAGATCTCTTTAGGCAATTCTGGCTTTGACTCTTTCATTCGCTCTACTACTTTGGATGCAGTAAAGTCCTTCACTCTCACTAGCAAAACATCCAAAATTCAAAGTCAATAACCAAGTCAAAAATCAAAACACAGCATTAGTAAAACACCCAAAGCTTAGGGCCTGTATACATGATCCCGCCTTGCCGGGATATCTCGCCTTGCTGGGATACCCTAGCCTGATAACCAGACCTGATTTCAAAAGAAATAATGGTCTGTTAAACACCGCCGTAAAGCTTGTTCAAGCCTCGTTTTAATATTCCTCAGAATCCAAGGTTTTGATGGAAATTTATGCGAATAGTTTGTTGATATTTGTAAAGAAACCAATTATCCAATATGTAGTTCTTTGAAAATTTTCTGAAAAAGGAATATTGCAGTTTGAATACGACTTGATTACTTTTCATTCCGCCTTTTATAGAAATCTAATCTCGGCAGACAGTTGGATTGTACACCCTTGGGCCCTTGGGTCAGAGATTAAATTTCTATTCCAGGTAGAACAAAGAGTAATTAAGTCATAAATATCAAAGGACTACACAGATAAATGGTTTGTTTACAAAAATCAACAATTTATTCGCATAAATTTCCATCAAAACCTTGGATTCTGAGCAATATTAAAACGAGGCTTGAACAAGCTTTTGGGCGGTGTTTAACAGACCACTAGTTCTTTTGAAATTGGGTCTGATTATCAGGCTAGGATACCCCCGGTTGCCTACACATACTATTTTCATTTTGCGTTTACATGGGAGTTTCATCCCGTCCCGTCTTGCCGGGATGTTTCCATCCCGTCTGGTCGGGATGATTTTCTCTATGTAAACAGAAACAGACGGGATAGCCCGCCTTGCCGGGATGAAATTGACGTCAATGCGTATGCGATAATGATCAGTCTTTTGCTATGGTAATCGGTGAAATCTAAAAAGCGTGGATAATTTGTACCCCGTCCCGCCTCTGTCTCTCGTGTAAACGCAAACAGAAAAAACACATCCTGGCTAGGCGAGATATCCCCGCTAGGCGAGATACCTCGGCAAGGTGGGATCATGTAAACAGGCCCTTAGGCCGATGACCTAGTCACAAAACCAAAACACAACCATAGTAAAACATCTAATGCTTAGGCAAATGGCTTATGTCTCAAATTTAAAATACAGCTCAAATTTAAAACACAGCTGTAGTAGTCTAAAAATCTCGATTCCAAACTAGAAAAAACTACTTGCACATGCAAAGCCTACAACACAACACGACTACTTAATGGCGACAACAAAGACCAACCAAGAAATGGCACGTGTATTGTATGCTCGTTGAATAAGAGCCTCTAAGCAGCTTCAACTGCTATCATGATATGCTCAGATAAAATATTAACGTCTTTGCCTCGTTTGAAAACCAACTAGACGGGTAGTTAGCTTTTCTGTTACACAATGCTATCAGGCATTGTTAGTCAGTTGGCTGTACCTCTTATTTCTATAAAATATTATCGTTACTGGCGACAAATCTGAATGATAGCTCATTTAACTTTTAATTTAAAAATTGAATAAAAATAAGGTAACAAACGAACACACAAAACTATTGAAAAATTTAATTCGATGTCATTTATTTGCAGTCAAATCGTTTTATTGCAATAACCAAACCAAATTTAGCAAAACTAAGTCCATGATAACTGTTACCCGATTCTTTCAAATTGATCGTTAAAATCTTTAGAAAAGATCATGTTCAAAATGTGCCTGCAGATATTCGTAGGATTTGAAAATGTGTCTGCGAGCGGCGCTCGCAAACTTTGGCGATGCTTACAAGTAGATCAAAGACCAAATTATTTTCCTAGGTTTGGATGATCCTAAATTTGGTTTGAAAATGGGCAAAATGAGCTCTTTTATGCTGCCTGGTTTTGAAGCATGCTGTTTATAAATCAAGTTTGTTCATAAATATCACAAACAACCTCAAAATATTATTGTAGACTTGGATGATAATGAAAAATATCAAAATAATGGCTATTCCCTCAACTAAGCTGTTTTTTAATAAAGCTGAACAAATAAAACAAACGACAAATCCTTATGTTTACCTTCTTCGATCACGTTTCCTTCTTCGTCTAATAAGCCTTCAATTTCACACCCTCTGATAAATTTGACGCCATACTAAAACAAAACAACAACAATTTTAATAGATGGTGGCGCTTTTAAGGTGGCGCAAGGAATGTTTCAACATGATATTTGCATCTGAAAGAATTTAGATCTGTTTGATTGGTCAATTTATCATGAAACGCAAAGAGCTATGGTAAAAAATTATTTGACGCCATCTTAAGCGCAATGGTCTATTGATTGGTCTTATCATCCGCCAATTTGTGACAACAATCATTGCCAAACATAATGGGCTTTTCATTGAAAGAAAAACAAAATTCCAAAGCACTTAAAAGTAAATACAAATGTTCTCTGAAAATAATCCGAAACCTGTAGACCTCCTTTACACCGTAGCGGATGAAAATTCGTACAGACGGAGATTAGTACGCTTAAATGCGTTTACACGGTACCGTACTAAAATTAGTCCACTTAGGCTTCCCGTTTATACGAGAACGATTGAGCTCTTTGTCATCAAGAAAAAAAATTCCAAGCTATTAGTTGCCAAGGCTTTTAGCGAAGAGAGCGCACCAATTAGCACAACAATAAGGGCAACGATAAAGGAACAAAGCAGGCAGTCATCATGATTGCCCTCGTATTGAATGAGAAGCACCCTCTTTGTGAATCCGTACTAATATTCGTACGGCAAAAGTGTTTATACGGTGCCGTACGAATTCTCATCCGCCTTCGTCAAATTAGTACGCTTTCGTAGGTGGACAAAAATTAGTACGGAGAGCCTTACTAATTTTCATAAAATATAGGCAGGATGATTGATGATGAAATACAAGATTATACTGTGATGAATGGTGTATCATACTTTTTCCCACCATTTTTCGTCTTTTCCTTGCGAAATTACGTATTACAATCTGCAACTTGTGCTTGGTGACGTCATCATGCGTAAAGATCTGGGAGAAATTTTGCGCATTATGACGTTCCTACGCACAAGTCGCTTATTTGATTACGTAATTTCAAAGAGAAAAGACGAAAAATGGGGGGGGGGAGAATGATACGCCATTCATCACAGTAAAATCTTTCAGTTTATCATCAATTATACAAACCCAGACTTGTCCTCCCGGAGGGGAGGTAGCTACCATATATACCGGTACGGAATGTGCCATCTTTTGGGGTGCCTTTTTTCAGGCAGAAAACAAATTTTAGGGTGTCATCTTTGGTAAGACCACAAATAGACATAAATTTTTGGGGTGTCAGTTTAGAAGAATAACCCTTTAGGGCATTGATTTTTAATTAATTTCATATACTTGGTTAAAGCTTTGACTTTTTGTCACAGTCGGTTGTAAAAAAAAAAAAAAAAAAAAAAAAAACAGTAAAATCTTTCAGTTTATCATCAATTATACAAACCCAGACTTGTCCTCCCGGAGGGGAGGTAGCTACCATATATACCGGTACGGAATGTGCCATCTTTTGGGGTGCCTTTTTTCAGGCAGAAAACAAATTTTAGGGTGTCATCTTTGGTAAGACCACAAATAGACATAAATTTTTGGGGTGTCAGTTTAGAAGAATAACCCTTTAGGGCATTGATTTTTAATTAATTTCATATAGTTGGTTAGAGCTTTGACTTTTTGTCACAGTTTTAGGTTGTATTTTTGACTGACCCATAAATTTTAGGGTATGGTTTTGAATAATTTATAAATTTTAGGGTGTTATGTCACACGTTAAGATGGCACACTCCCATTATCTGCCTAGTAAAGTTACACCCCCCCCCCCCGGGCTTGTCCTTTAAGGTTAACCTGATGATTAGAATTCACAGCAAAAATTTACCTGTTCTTTGAATGGGATACTTTTGTCGTATTTTGACGATGCAGTTTTTCTAACAGCATCGATGCCAATTAAGAAACCGACATCGTGCTTTCTCATACCTGAAAAGTAACACCATGCTTTCAGCAACAAGAAACTTTCAACAAAACATAAACTACCACATACAGTAGCATCATGTTGGCCACACAACACTATGGCAGCATCTGCAGTACCAATAAGGCGCATGAACAAAGGTAGTGAGAGATCAGAGGAAAATAAAATTACGACTAGATCTATTTTAGGGATTTCGATACGGAAAAAGATGATTTTCCGGAAAATGAAACGGTTTTGAGTAACATCCACCTTGACTTTGATTTCCAGCAATATCTAACCGTTTTAAAAAACAGCTTTCACAGTCACATGAACAGTTGTTTCGATTTGAAGTTCGAGAGATGCTTTTATAACCATTTGATATAATCATTTTGAATTTCCATAATCGTTGAGTTATTACTCGGATAATTCATCTATTTTCGCAATACATATCCAATCTTAAAACAAACAATTCAACAAAGTACACATACTCCACACATGCTACATGACAATATCACAAGGAGCGTGGAAGCGTGGAAGTACACTACAACCCTACTGCCTTAGAGGCCAGCTCCCAGCTTGTAGAAGGCATCGAGCAAGGGGGAACACCATCAAAAGTCACCACCGTAAATTTTCATAACTGATGAGCAGCTAAGATCTTTAGAGCTGCTATAGGAGAGAATTTATCACACAGAATAATTCGAGGGGTGAATCACTCCTAAAAATCTCCTACACCCTTCACGAGTTACCAAAAAGAATCTCTAAAATCTCCTTAAAATTGTTGAAGTCTCAAAATCTTTAGAAAAAATCATAAAATTTTTAAAAAAATCTTGTAAAAATCGAGATAAAAATCTTAAAATCTTAAAAAACCTAAAATCTCATGAAAAGTCCCAAATCTCTCGTTTTATCATGGGATTTTTCAAAATCACAAAATCTCGTACACCTCCTTAGGAGTGATTCGCCCCTCGGAATAATTAGTCATACCGGGTGGACTAAAAAAACTTCGCATGTTTGAAAATTCGTTATGCTGAGAATACTTGAGGTATTTGAATGAATCAAAGTTTTGCTGATACGTGAAAGGTTGAGGTATTTTTGTGATTTTCCTTCAATATTTTTGAGGTACAATTGGATTCATGAAAATTCTTTTANAATCTTAAAATCTTAAAAAACCTAAAATCTCATGAAAAGTCCCAAATCTCTCGTTTTATCATGGGATTTTTCAAAATCACAAAATCTCGTACACCTCCTTAGGAGTGATTCGCCCCTCGGAATAATTAGTCATACCGGGTGGACTAAAAAAACTTCGCATGTTTGAAAATTCGTTATGCTGAGAATACTTGAGGTATTTGAATGAATCAAAGTTTTGCTGATACGTGAAAGGTTGAGGTATTTTTGTGATTTTCCTTCAATATTTTTGAGGTACAATTGGATTCATGAAAATCCTTTTACTTCAAAATGCATGAAAAGGAATACTCAATATTCTCATTTGGAGCAACACACAAATACAGCTAATTTCCCTTGGGGTTTAAAAAGTGATTTCTACAAAAGGATCAGATCATAGACGTTATTGCTTCATAAACATCTTATTATCAACTCTTGATGGGAACGAAATATGTTTGAGCGAAGAAAGAATTTATGATCCTGATCAAGGGTTTTAGGTTTCCATTCACGCATGTCGAAGTGAAGGAATTTTCATAAATACAACTTCACCGTTATTTACAACGCTCAGAAAATGGACCTGAGGTCGGTTCCTGTATTACGAAGGCTGTAAGATGAACATTGCGAATTTCGGGCGAAGAGGTCATATAAGTATTGTGAAGCCAGCTCATTTAAGGATTTGAAGACCATTGTCTTAGACTCAGTACCTACAAGTTCGTCAATGGTCTTCCACCCCAGCCCTTCAAAAAGAGGTCTGCTTGGGCATCGAAGCTGCTATTCATTATAATCCTAGCAACACGTTTTGAAGATTTTGAAACTGATTAATTTCAGTAAAACCAGCGCAGCCCCAAACGGAAGAGAAATATCGAAAGTGAAATACTTGGCATGTTTAAAAAATCAACTGCCCTGGACGTTAAAATTAACGTTGCAATAATGTAAAAAGATCACAGAGAGCAAGTGCTCTAAATCATAATTGGTATGTACGAAAGAATTGAGCCTGACAATACGGGAACAAAAATTAAAAGTCATAAAAAATACATAGCAACATGGCAATCCATGCGCGACAATGAATGCTGAAAATATTGGATAAAATACTAACCTTCCCATTCATTTCTGATTTCTGTCCGCATACTCAATGTAACTGCAATGTCCGCTTTGACAACCGATGGTTTGCTTTCACTTATATTCGGCTTTCCAACCTGTAAAAATACGTGCATCGCGTCTGAGGCAATGTATAAGCTTATTTGAACATATGATAGCGAGACTTTTAAAATATCTGAAGAGAAGCATTCAAGAAGAAGACATAGACTGAATTATTACTCTGAACATGAAGAGACAGAACAAAACTACCATGTGCTCCGATACGAAATTTTTAAAACTAAGGAAAACCTGAATCCAAGCTTCATGAAAGATATCTTTGTTGAAAGAACGGAAAACTATAATCTAAGAAGTGGGAATACTCTGCAGTTGCCAAAAGCCAGAAAACAACATACGGAATCGAATCTGTATCATTTCTAGGCTCACTGTTTTGGCATGCATTGCCAGCAAGTTTGAAAAAATCAGAAAATCTTGCAGTATTCAAACGAAAATTAAGGAGCTGGAAAGGACTGGACTGCAACTGTCGACTTTGTAAAATATACATCGCAGATTTGGGGTATTTATAGTTGATTTTTAAGATTTTGTATTTGTAGAAGTTATCATGTAAATAGGTAAATAGTTGGCTATAATTAGCTGTAGTTAGCTATCTTTTTTCTGCTACTTGCCAACTGTAAATACATCATTTACTATTATTATTATTACGATTGAGCAGCGTTTGTCAAATTTACAGTCACGAGTTGTGGAACAATTTCAGCGAATTACTAACTATATTCTTAGAAGAAAGGCAAGCTCAGATGTAGAAACTTTTTCACTAAAATAGACGGTTACGGCAGAGATGGCCTTGGGGGGGAGGCATTTTACCGAGATGCACTGGGTTCTATAATGGAATCAAAACAGATTCTTTTGGAATTCGATCATCTAAAGCAATGCATCTTGGTCAAATGCCATCTATTCCATGATCGTCTATTGCTGGTCAAACCAAATTTTCGAGAGTTACAAGAGTTTTTTCTTGCTTGGGTGTTTTTTCAACATGCTTTAAAGAGAACCCTAGTACATTACATTACATTACATTAGAAAGCCAATGCGATCGATAGAGAGGTCACATTAATTTTTACAGTAACTCACCTGAACAATGTGAAAGTCCATGATTGGCTGCAAGAAAAAAACATTCAAAAAATAACCGTGAAGAAAGTTCTCAACGATTTCAGAACCTAAACAAACATCAAATGCTATTTAATCCAACATAAAAACTATCTTCCAAATCAGAAAACGATGGAATTCTTAAATTTTAATTTATAACTTGTGCAATAAGTGAAATAGCTCTCGCTGTAGTGGTCTTCTTTAAACGATATGAAAAGTAAACGAAATTGAGTCCGCCAACATGCGATCAACGACGAGAATGAAATAGGATGCCAAGAAGGTACATCTTCTCTCTTTCATTGATAAGTAGGCCTAATATGGATTGCAAGTCATTTAGGGGAATTCTTTGTTTGCAAAGAGTATCACCTTTTGCTAGGTTTTTTCAAGCATATTTGGAATTCAGCTCTTTGCTAAGCCTTCCAAGATGTGGACTGGAAAAAGGCGACGAAAGTTCCAAGTTGACATAAAAATGAAGGAATCAGTATGATTTTAAAACCGGTACATCGAGAGTAGTCACGGCTTGAAATGACCATGTAACCTCTTAAAAAGTATCTAGGCCTTCGAACTAAATGTTGGTGCAAATTTTCTGTTGCTGATGTTTTGCTTTATGAAGCAGCAATGTGGAATGTGGCTCGTGAAGTCTTTTTTAGGTCAAATGGAAATATGATAACAATCTCACCTGAGCCATACGCGCCCATCCGCCAAACTCCGTCTTGCCAACCTCATTTCGCCTGATATGAAAAAGGAAAGAAGACATTTGAGCACACCAAAGGCGATAGTTTTTAAATATTTAGGCCTGGGAAGAATAACATATACAGGGTGTCCCAAAAAAATTGTGCCCCGTTTGCCTAAAGATTGCAACAAAAGGGCACAAGATTCTCGCCAAACTTTTATATGATGTTGCTCTTCAGATGTTGAATAAAGTTTGCTGCCATCCCCGTAAAAATCCGTTGAAAAATGATGGAGCTATGACCTTCAGAAGACCAAATTTGCCCGATGAATGAAACCAGCGGTCGGCCATTTTGTCTTACTATTTTGCAGTGATAAGTATCTTCACGTGAGGTAAGAAATAATTTCTGTGAGGTCAGAAATAGTGGAACTCTCTAAGGATTATTGGAATTTTCACAAGAACTATGACATTGGATGCTGCTGTTTCATTTTCAATCCATGAAGCTATTTATTGCTGCAAAACAGTAAGACAAAATGGCCGAACGCTGGTTTCAGTCATCAGGCCAATTTGGTCTCCTGAAGGTCATANGGTCGGCCATTTTGTCTTACTATTTTGCAGTGATAAGTATCTTCACGTGAGGTAAGAAATAATTTCTGTGAGGTCAGAAATAGTGGAACTCTCTAAGGATTATTGGAATTTTCACAAGAACTATGACATTGGATGCTGCTGTTTCATTTTCAATCCATGAAGCTATTTATTGCTGCAAAACAGTAAGACAAAATGGCCGAACGCTGGTTTCAGTCATCAGGCCAATTTGGTCTCCTGAAGGTCATAGCTCCATCATTTTCCAACGGATTTTTATGGGGATGGTAGCAAACTTTAATTGAACATCTGAAGAGCACCATCATGCAAAAGTTTAGTAAGAATCGTTTGCCGTATTGTCGCAATCTGCAGACAAATGGGGCACAAATTTTTTGGGACGCACTGTAGATCGCACTTTTTCAAAACAGAAAACAGGTACTCAAAGTTAATTGAAGACTAAATCAGAGCATCTGTATAGATATAATTATCAACTGGGGTTTGTCGGAAATTTCCTTACTATTAATAAAATTATCAAAGAAGAAAGTGCATTTGAGACAGTCAAACTCACGAATACATGACCATATTGCTAAGGTCTTTATGACACTATTTTAGCCTCTATACAGCAATTTCAGAAGTCTTTAGGGTCAGAAAGCATTTAATAGTTTTCAATATTCTGCCAAACAAGACCACTGTTAAAGAGTCTAGGAGAAAGCAGACATGCACACTAAACACGACTGCAAAATTTCAACTCATATATGTTGACTGTAAAGTAACTTACCATGGTTTTAACCTGCTGATGATATCAGTGATATCTTCGCGAATTTCATCTGAAAAGAAACAGTTCATAACATGACTCGCACAAATGTTAAGAAACAGCTTTCTTGCTGGAACGACGAGATCAATCTTTGTGAAATTCTTTTCATAAAAAGGTGAAAAGGCTACTTTAGACCCCACACGGGGGTGGTAACTTAATCACCCCGTGGTACGGCGTTGTGTCAGTTTTTAGGATACCTCTTTACGGTGGCTTTCAGATAAATGGGTATGGGTTTTATAGCTTTTCAGCGCTTTCCACATTTATGGGTGTAACTTTCAGTAAAACTACATTTAAGGGTATATTTTTCCATTTTACCAGGAAATAGCATAGAATTCCTATATAAAATTGCATGATACAGTTGCCTCTTACTTAGCTGAAAAATAGCTTTGCACAATTAACATTGAAATTTTAATGAATGACGAAAATAGAATCCTTAAACTAGATTTCCAAACAGAAAGTGCATTGTACAAACAACACAGAATAACTTTTGTAGAATGGCTCCATTTCATAGCTTTTAGATTGGTAAAGCTCCTCAAAACATGGAAGCATATGTTGCTCAAACGTAGAAATTTTGGTTACTTAATATCTCTACTCAATACACTATCTCTGATGATACTTGCTTAACCTCTCTGTCACTGTCAGATATTTCATTATGTGAAATTATTTTTGGAAAAATATTTTAGGATCTGAAATTGCGGTTCCAATGTTAAAGGACAAGTCCGGGGTTGGAATAATTGTTCATAAAATGAAAGATCACAATGTTGTGAATGGTGTGCAGTACTTTTTTCAACCTTCTCTGTCTTTTCTCTTCGAAATTGTGTATTTAAATCTGTGAAATGAGCGAAATGACGTCATTATTCATGACGTAATTTCACCCATTTTGCCTTCGACCTGAACGAGGCTGTTTTCTTATGGAACTCTCAAGTAATTTCCGACGTCACAATCGAACCTCCAAACCGAGGCTAGCCATTTTATCGCGTTTTCAAAATGGCGACGACATTGGGCCTAACTTACCAAAAATGTCGTACGAATTTACAACAGAAAAAGACATCAAAACCCGGAAAAAAGCTACAAGCGATGCTTGGCAGTTGGTAAGGTTGCTTTTTGACATCAATTGTAGAAACCCCGGACTTGTCCTTTAAAGGTGAAACAATGCTTTGTGAGAAAATAACTGCTGTAAGAAAATTGGACACATTAAGTTCTAAAAACAACAAAAAAAGGAACGACGAATTACCCAGATAGAACGTTTATAGCTATTACTAAATACAAGTAAAGTTCGGAAAATCGACACAAAGTATTGGCAAATCGAGTACAAATTCAAAGGCAGTTTGTAACGAACACAAATGGATGACAACGACTATACAAAGAAAAGGAGAACTGAATGGTCGCTCAACTGGATCACTTTGTACGACCATAGAATGTGATTAAGATCAGTCTTCCATTATTCCAAAAACACAGATTCGCAAAGATAGTCGTTGTATTACGCTCAGCAGAGCTGCAAAAAATATTTTCCTTTCTGGGAACCTGGTAAGCAGGGGAAAAAATTTCTGCGAAGTCAAATTATGTTGTGCAAAA
>REGL01002069.1:10164-23678 GCA_004194395.1 Aurelia aurita complex sp. Pacific
TGCTGGGTGCTGGGGTGGAAGAATTTTGGAGACAAACTGAAAAGTTTCCTTACCCCATTCAATAAATTCAATAATATTTGAAACCCCATTTCGAAATACTGAACAAATTTCATACCCCAATAATATTGCTACTCGTATCATGCATCCATATGCATTGTGGTAATGAAAGAAGATTTAATTGAGAAAAACTTTGCAACATTATTCCAAAGTTCCATGTTAGAGGATTGAGAAATTTGAAGAAAAGGGTGTTTTTTTTACCAAGAGCTTGAAAGTACCAAATAAAGAAACCTAAACGTGAAAGAAAGGAAACCGGAAAAGGTCAAGGTATCAAGGAAACAAAGAACACTCATTAATGTGATTTCACACAGTAGAAAAATTTAACATTTTGCAATTAATATATAAATCATATCTATGATGGGGATGTCTTCAAAACTTTGATACCCCATCGTGAATTAGCAAAAAGAATTTGATAACCCATTAAAACAAGGCTAGAAAATTCAATACCCCTCCAAAAATTCTTCCACCCCTGTATCCAGCATTAAACATGACACCTCCCTTACAGTTGACAAAATAGACTTGGAGCAAGTCTAACTTTCAGAGCGATAAGGCTGAAAAAGAGTGTGTTAGGTTCATGAAAAGGAGCACTCTTTGCATCAAAAAGGAGATCAAAGCTGCATTTTCAACATGAAGGAAAGGCAGTTGCCCCCTAAATCCTCCAATGACATTTTGATTGATTTGGACCTAGCCAAGTGTTTCTGGTACAACCCCCATCACCCCTACCATACTTAAATATAGTTGACAGAAATAAATGGCTAACTCAAGAGTTGCAATTAGCCTTTTAGCATTTCATAATTTTGACATGTGCTTAGAAATTGTATAGCTTGAGGAACAATAGTGTGCATCAGCATCTTTTTGTCCTATTTATAAATAATATATTGCCTCAAATTATCCAATAATTTTTATAGATACCAAAATATCAAATGAGAATTATTTTCAATCTGGCACATCCAGCAGATGGAGAAACATGGATTTGTGCATTGCAAGAAGGGAAAAGTTAAATCTGTAGACCACAAAACCCGTCTTATTACTTGGCACCTATGCATATTATAAGGCTTGAGCAGCCAGCAGTTTCAAAGTATCAAATGTCTATCTGACAGAATGGGTGAAAAGGGGAAAAATAATTCTTGCGGTGTGGGGGATTTCTCGCATTGGAAAAAGGATTTTGGTTGGTACCCACTGGATACAATATTTTTCAACAAGGAAATGACCAGACAGGGAAAAGGCATGCTCTCAAATAATCATCTTTGGGGCATCTTGCTGCAGTTAGTACATCAACTAATTATTCTCTTCAGATATAACTACTTCTAAGGGAACAAACTTTCACAAGCACAAAAAAACGCACAATTTTTTCAATCAACTTTCGGGAATGGACCTGAATGGGAAATTTTGCGGGAATAAACTTTCCGGTAGTAGGTTTCTTATCACATTTATACATTGTCTCAAATGTTCCTCAACTCTTCAATGACTCTTCAAAATCATCCATAAATACCCTTCTACTGGGTGAGCCAGAAAAAAGTTCCCACTTCTGACAGGCCAGGATGGTTATTTTTTGTCGATTTTTGGATGCCTACTTATTGATATATTTACGATTTCCTGAAATTCTTTTGCCTGTGGACTGCCCAAAAACATCGAAAAACAGTGATCAAGTTTCTAAAGACTGAACTTGGCAGAATAAAGGAAGTGCTCCTCAAAATGACTAGGGAATTAAAATGGAAAAAGTCACACAAACGGTCTTTTAATGATTGCAGAACATTAGTATCACTTTTGAAAATACAAAGACTTTTTTTTTGAAGTTGAATGAAGTTTTTTATCATTTCTTTGAAATGATACTTGCTAGCTACTGTAATTTGTGCCTGTAGGGAATTAGGTAGTAGGTCTTCACATCAAGTCCCGAATCCACACGCTTGTTGGAAATATTTCTAATTCCCTACATGCACAAACTACAATGTACAATAGCCAGTAAGTATCCTTTCAAAGAAATGGTAAAAAACTGAAAGTCTTTGTTTTGATAAAAGTGATACTAATGTTGTGCAATCATTAAACGACCACTCGTGCGACATAATCCATTTCGAATTCCCTTGTCGTTTCAGGGAGCACTTCCTTCATTCTGCCAAGTTCAGTCTTTAGAAAATTTGATCACTGTTTTTCGATCTTTTTGGGCAGTCCGCAGGAAAAAATTCAAGAAATCATAAATATACCAATAAGTAGGCATTTGAAAAATCAACAAAAAGTAACCAAGAATAATATTGGATATTGACAAAGGATTAAATCAAAAATATTTGAAATTGGTCCAGTGTATGACTTATCGTGGCCTGTCGAAAGTGGGAAGTTTTTTCTGGCTCACCCGGTATAGCATATTTCAACAGGTCGTTGCTAAATAAGGGGATATCTGATTATTGAATATCTGATTTCATATCTTAGGAACTTTTGCAAGAGTTAACTCTTACAAATTTCACATTTTAGGAAATTTCGCGGTATAAACTTTCGCAAATTTCAGTCAAAAACACCAAATACGTGACTGTAGTCTCATGACTTTAGTTAACTATTTGAATCATTTTGATTAACTGTTGTCCCTCCAACAGAAAATGGCACAAAGAAGCAGCAGCGAAAATGGGTGGCAAGATGCAAAGCCAAATGTCCATGCAAGAATATCACATTTGTTGCAGAATGATTTCATGAGCGATTTCACGTTTGTATCAGAGGGTGTCAAATTCCCAGTGCATAAGTTCATTCTTGCGTCCACAAGTTCAGTCTTTTATACAATGTTTTATGGAGTAATGCCTGAGAAGAAACAAGAGCTTGATCTTCGTAGTTTTGGAAATGCTGATTGTATCTCAGAATTTTTGAAGTTTATTTACAAAGATAAAGTCTCGTTGAATTGGAACAATGTCTTTAACTTGTTGAATTTGGCTAAATGTTATTTAATTTCATCCTTGCAGACAAGATGCACAGAATTTATTGAAGAATCTGTCACAACAGATAATGTTTTGATTGCTCTTCAGCAGTCACTGCTTTTTGATGCAAATGCTGCCATTAAAAAGTGCCTTAAAATCATCACAGAAAATGCACCTCAGATTGTGAAGCAAGATTCGTTCTTGGCTTTGAATTTGGCATCACTCAAGGCCATTTTGCAGCTAGATACGTTAGAAATCAATGAAATAGATTTGTTCCTGGCCGTTAATAGATGGTGTGAGAGTCAATTAATCAAGGAGGGAAAAGAAGCATCACCTGAACTGAAAAGAAAGGTGCTTGGCGATGCAGTGTATCTTATTCGATTTCCATGTATGGAATTGAAAGATTTCGGTGAGCATTGTTCCAAGTCAGGAATATTAACCATGGATCAAGTAGCTGACATACTTTATTACATTAGTTTAGATGGGAAGGATCTGCAAGAAACTCTAGTGGACAAGATAGGTTTCTGCACAAAACCAAGGAAGAAAAGAAGGGAAGAAATTATTGCTGATCTTATCCTACACAACGAGGAGATTTGGGGACACTGGGGGGCTAAGTTGATGAGATACCAGTTTCAATTCCTTTTACAATCAACAAGAAAGCATACCTAACAGGAATTTCATTATTTGGCAATCCAAGATCAAACAGCATTTCACAGATGACAATAACAACCAACGCATGCACCTTGGAACCAAATTACACATTTGGAGAACCAAACTCAGGACCAGTATCAACATCTTTTCGAGTGTCATTTGAAAAACCAATTGAAATATTGGCAAATCAGAAAGTCAATGTCAGTGTTGTCTTAAGTGGACCAGACACATATCGTTTTTGGCATCGTGCAAAAGAACTATTTGAAATTGATGGCTTTCAATGTCGATTCTCCACTGCTTCAAACTCAGACAATGGTACCGATATCAAACACGGCCAATTTCCAGCGTTATTTTTTGAAGTGTGATGCTGTTGAATCAATGACTGGTGTTGATATGTTGTTTCACATTGTATTTGGTATGTAATCTAATCTTGATCATGACAAAATTATTTACAATGAGAGATTTACAGTGTATCAGATGTTCTGAAATGATGTATTGGCGTTTCCCCCAGGGGAAGTACTTCATTGTGACCTTGATTCGACCTGCATCTGTACTTTGACAAAAGGACTTATTTGTATACAGAATATTCAAGAATTCCCAACCCTTTTGCATGTATATCAGGAAGTTTCTGGCCCATATGTGTACGAATTTTGTCGATTTTAAGACGCAAGCTCTATTGAAATTTCTTAAGCTCTAACTGGTTTGACTTCGACAAACGTCATCCTTTTTTGACTTATGGTAAAAGCTCTAATTAAGCCCCCACAGGGCTTATTTGATTTCGGGCACTTCAGAGGGGGGCTAAAAATAATAGCTTTTCAGCTCTTCGACCCTGAACAAAACAAAACATCTAAACAAGACGTCATATACCGTAAAAGCTCTATTAAGCCCCCGGGGGCTTATTTAATTTTTGACACTTTTAAATCCATTTTGCCCCATATTTTGCGGTTTAAACATAAAATTTTACGAGTTAAATACATAAATTCGACACATTTTTATCCCAAATCATATCCAAATCAACATGCGATGCGAACTTGTTTAGCTAAGTAAATGGAAAATCTTTGGTAGCCTTTGGAATTTGATGTAAGTGGGGGGAGGGGCTTGATAGAGAGGGGGGCTTATTTGAAATTTTGGCTCAAAGGGGATGAGCTTATCATAGAGCAAAAACATAACTTCAGTACTGGCCCAAATTCCTAGTTTCTCTTAAAAAAAAAGCACGTGGACAGGTTCTTCAATATTTTTATTTTGATTTAAAGTTATTTTTTGAACATGCAATATTTCGTCAAAAAAATTGAAGGAAAAATGAAAAGCGTTTCGTAGTATACTTTTAGATAGACTTATTAAAATTGACGAAATAGACTTGGGGCAAGTCTATGATTGTACATGTTGGCAAACTCCGATACAGTACACCATTTTGGGACAGGTGGTAAATTATGGCAGATAACATACATTGTCGTAGTTGTGTAATAATACTTATGTGACCATCAATTTAAACTGAAAATTGCTTCCAATGATATTATCACTGACATTTTTTAGATGCTTTTTAGCAACTTTCGTCTCCGTCCCAATATGACAAAAGGCCCTGGGGACGAGGCTGATTTTTTAGATATATTTTAGATATTTTTCAGATATTCTTTTTTATATTTTCTAGGCCATTGTAAGGCATTATTTTAAACGTTATTAAACATGATTAGTTATCCAATTTAATTAAACTTTCTACTCTCACTGTGTATATTGTGCAATCATACTGTATTCATTTAGCACTGTACCACCTTATTTTTATTTTTAGTGGGCCATGTTGTGGTATTGTAAATCCTACCGGGTGTCCCAGAAAAAATACTCCTGTTTAAAAAATCACTAAAAATTGATTATCAAACCTTTGATAAAATTTTCTTTTTCACTTGTTTTCTCAAAGACCCAAAAAATTTTATAGATGCTACAATATTTGCTTTTGATGCAACAATGTAGGAAAATTGCACATTGAAACACCTTATTTTGAGCTATACTTTTCAAGCAAAATACTCAATCTTGCTTAACAAAATTTTCAGATTTTTCATCGTCATCGAAGTCTCCAATGATGGTGTGCATTTCTTTCTGTCATTTATTACCAAACTAGAAGCTTCATATGCACAAAGAAATTGATCTGGCAAGAATAAATGCTTTTTTGCATTATGATTCAAAACCAGGTACCCCTAAAAAGAGCTAAATTAGCTAATTTTTAAACCAATTACAAGATCAGCTATGTCTGGGAAAATAATTTGGTCCTTCATCTACTTGGCAAAGAAAGAAAATTGAAGATCGGTCATGCTATCACATTTTGGTGATTTTTCAAACGGGAGTACTTTTTTGGGACACCCGATAGTTTAGATTAATCACAGAATCTGGCCTAAATTAATATTCCAGCAAAAAGGAATTCAGTTGAGCAACTGTAACTGTGCGTAGTAATGTCCTCTTGACCTGTACGTTAGTATTTGCAGTAGCACTTTGAATCATTAATACATTTCATCATTTTGCACTTTGATGAATTGTTGATACTTTTNGTACCACCTTATTTTTATTTTTAGTGGGCCATGTTGTGGTATTGTAAATCCTACCGGGTGTCCCAGAAAAAATACTCCTGTTTAAAAAATCACTAAAAATTGATTATCAAACCTTTGATAAAATTTTCTTTTTCACTTGTTTTCTCAAAGACCCAAAAAATTTTATAGATGCTACAATATTTGCTTTTGATGCAACAATGTAGGAAAATTGCACATTGAAACACCTTATTTTGAGCTATACTTTTCAAGCAAAATACTCAATCTTGCTTAACAAAATTTTCAGATTTTTCATCGTCATCGAAGTCTCCAATGATGGTGTGCATTTCTTTCTGTCATTTATTACCAAACTAGAAGCTTCATATGCACAAAGAAATTGATCTGGCAAGAATAAATGCTTTTTTGCATTATGATTCAAAACCAGGTACCCCTAAAAAGAGCTAAATTAGCTAATTTTTAAACCAATTACAAGATCAGCTATGTCTGGGAAAATAATTTGGTCCTTCATCTACTTGGCAAAGAAAGAAAATTGAAGATCGGTCATGCTATCACATTTTGGTGATTTTTCAAACGGGAGTACTTTTTTGGGACACCCGATAGTTTAGATTAATCACAGAATCTGGCCTAAATTAATATTCCAGCAAAAAGGAATTCAGTTG
This sequence comes from Aurelia aurita complex sp. Pacific, assembly GCA_004194395.1. Lineage (NCBI taxonomy): Eukaryota > Metazoa > Cnidaria > Scyphozoa > Semaeostomeae > Ulmaridae > Aurelia > Aurelia aurita complex sp. Pacific. Next base: position 16,963 of record REGL01002069.1, read on the forward strand.
AGCAACTGTAACTGTGCGTAGTAATGTCCTCTTGACCTGTACGTTAGTATTTGCAGTAGCACTTTGAATCATTAATACATTTCATCATTTTGCACTTTGATGAATTGTTGATACTTTTGTATATTTTCGTTTATGAAAAATTATTTTTAGCTGCAGAAAGGCCTTGAAATGCCAAGAACGGAAATGCAGTGACACTGGACTGGGTCGAATATGAAGTAATAAAAATGTCTTTTGTGCTGTTTTTCAATTATCAAATCATAGTTATGATCAAATCACTTTTAAAAGTAACAAAAGCCCTCTTCTCAACACTTGAAGGGAGTGTTCTAATCACTGATTTCTAATGGAGGCCAGGGGCCTGGTGCCTAGGAGCCTGGAGCCCATAGAGCCTTGGGCCCATGAGAATTTTAAGAAACGCTCTCCTAGCTCTAAAAACTGAAAACAAAAACAAAATTGCAACTTTTCATAGAATCTAATTCAGGCTTTCTGCTAAAGATTAAATCATAAATCTTCCAAATCGGTCCAATGTACTGCACAGTTTATTTTGGCGCACCCGGTACATATATATGAAAGACTTGTTCGCATCTACCTCATTTCCATGTTTGAATTGCAGACGAGACTATTTTCTTATTGTGACACTTTCCTGGTGGTCTACGTGTATTTATCTTCGTAAAGCATGCATAGGGATTCGACGGACAATGAAACCAACCCAAAAACTTTCAAAATGAAACAAAAAACAATTTTGGAAGAACTGTTTGCATAAGAAACGTGGAAAGGGCGTTTCTTACTGTTTAGAAGAGCGATAGCTCGACATTTCTTTTTTTTGAAGAAATATCCGCTCCCTAATTTCTTCAGATTGTGGTCTTGTGAATTCGGCGTTGGACTTGCGCCAAGTCTACTCCTCTGACACTCCTCTGATCCATCCCGGAGACGTATGGATCAGAGGAGAAGACTTGGAGCAAGTCCAATTCGGCGTAAAATAGCCACTGCAACTTGGCTTTTTGGTTATTCTGTTGCATTCTGCTGCAGCTATTTGCTTGGGATCTTCAGGTAGCCTAAGTACATGCCCATACCATCTCATTTGACTTTTAGTTGCGGTGCTTGTTGTTGTAAAATTTATTTTACATCGCTTATAAATAATAATCAAGTCTACTATATACAAATATACAAGTAAACTAATCAAAATCGATGGATACAGTAAATTAATCAAAATAAAGAAATATACAATCTTTACAGTAAAACGACAGGCATTGCAGTTGCACGTGGAGCCATCCCATTGAGAGATTAAGCTTTTGAAAGTATTAAGGTTGTCCGCTGATTTTAGTTCCTCTGGTAAGCAGTTCCAAATCTGTGGTCCTGAAAACTTGAGGCTGTTTGTGCCGAAAGTAACCTGATTTGGCCTATAATTAGTAAGATTATTAGGATTTCACGATGAAAAGTTTGAGGTTCTAATTTGAAAAATATCTTCCATGAAGGATGGATTCAGATCATTCACAGTTTTGAAAATTTCCAAAGAAAGAGATCTAAGTCGGGAGAGATGCATCGTTGCGACTTCAGTAGAACAACATTATACGAACTGATATGATCATTATAAAGAAATTTAAGTGCATGTACTTGTATCTTTTCGATCTTATGCATGGATTTTGCTGAACAGAAATGCCACACTAAAGGACAGTAATTGCAATTTGAATAAACAAAGCTCTGAACAANACCTGATTTGGCCTATAATGAGTAAGACTATTAGGATAGGATTTCGCGATGAATAGTTTGAGGTTCTAATTTGAAAAATATCTTTCATGAAGGATGGATTCAGATCATTCAAAGTTTTAAAAATTTCCAAAGAAAGAGATCTAAGTCGGGAGACATGCATCGTATATCGTTGCGACTTCATTAGAAGAACATTATACGAACTGATATGATCATTATAAAGAAATTTAAGTGCACGTTCTTGTATCTTTTCGATCGCATGCATGGATTTTGCTAAACAGAAATGCCACACTAAAGGACAGTAATTGAAATTTGAATAAACAAAGCTCTGAACAAGGACTTTCCTCTCTTCGAAACCAATATAAGATCTTAGCCTCTTTAGAACATTAAGTTGAGTTGCGGCTTTTCTACAAAGTTCTGAAATGTGTGGATCAATAGTCTAGCTGAATTCCAAGAAGCTTGACTGAATCTTCAGATTGACAGATTCAATAGTCTTTTCTTGGGTGCTTATTTTCTCGCCACTGGTATTTCTCTGATCTTTTTTATGCTGCTCCATTTCTCGTATTTTAATTAAGATGTCTTTCATTTGACATCTGTTTGGGCCATTTTATATTAGGTAGGAGTCTGAGCAGTCTTCTTTGGAATGAATTTTTTAATAATTCATTTACAGTCCACAATTCTGATCCTGCTAACATGACTGAGGCAACACATGCATTGAAGGGTGTTTTAAGATTTTGAGTTTAAGTTTAAGTTGAGTCTTAGTTTCATAGACAGGTGTATATTTTCCTATATGTGACTTAAGGATAAGGCATGTTCCTAAATATTTGCATCATGCAAAGTCCTTGACCCATTTCTTGTCGCAAAATAGTCATCATTCTTGCTCTCATTACAAATCAACAAATCAGGTCCATCTTTTTCCATTTTTCCATCTTTGTAGAAGAGCCCCGCCCCCCTGTAAGTAAAGGTTGGGCAAGAATTTTTATGCGAAATGCCAAATGCTCGAAAGAGAAGAGATTAATGAATTGAACTATGTTGTCAAAGCTTCCATTTTAGCACTGGTAAATATGAAGTCAGCAATGAGGGAAATGCCTTCTGAGCTGGAAATGAAAAGTAAAGGCTGTTTCTTCTAAAAATTTTCTTTGTGCTCTGGATATACAGAATTACTGTCGCAAAACTATCAGGGTTTCCTTGCTGCTAGTGGCAAACATGATATTGGGAGATACATTCTACGCCAAAGTAGAGGGCGTGGTCCCAAAAAATTCCCCCTGTATTTCAATGCACCCCACTTGATTTACCCTGGCCACGCCATAGGACATAATTAATTTATTGATCTAAACGGAGTTCAACAAATTTTTGCTGAAATATCACAATATAAAGTTATTTCTATAGGAAAGTTGTTAAACTCTGTTTATAAATCACTGGGTGATGTCTGTATGCAGCTACAAAAGGACACTATTGTACTTTTTATCACAAGAGGAAGAGTAGTAAGTAGTATTCATTCCTACATTCCTATAAGGAGTGAAATGAAGAGAAACAATGTAGCAAATGAAGAGCTTTACCCTATAGTGGTTTAGGCCATCTGAAACGTCTATTTTCGTCTATTCCGTCTATTTCGGTTGGGGGGCAAAAGTCCCCCCTCCCCTGCCTAACTCCTGACTGGAAATAGCTAGAGCAACCAGATTTGGTGTACTAATAGCCCAAAACATGTACTTTATGCGAACCTAAAATTAGTGATCGCTATTGCTAGCGTCAACATTTTTCTTTGTGTGGTCAAGACAATTGGTAAAATCGGTAAAAATCAGGAAAAATGTGATAACATTTAATTTGGAGCACAATTTCCACCCAAACATAAAAATCATGATAGATTACATCAAACAGCACTACCCTGCAAAATATTTTTGCAAAACATTGCAATTTTGCTACATTTTTCGTGAAAAATAATAGTCAGTTCCGGAAAATTATCCCCCTCCCCATCATTTGTCAAACTATTTTTATAAAGCTTCTTGAGTCGTTGCACAATAAGTATAGCAAAAAGTCAGAAAGTTTCTAGGCCACAGTTGTTCTTCTGGCAGAGTTATAACAAAAAGTCTACTGGGGGGTGGGAGGTAGCAAATTCCCCCTAACCAAAATAGGGTTAAATCCAAAGTAGGTAATGATGAAAAAATAGTATTTCTAGGGTTTTAATGGGTCATACATCCCATCAGGCTTCACTCCTGGGTTCAGCACGTTATTAATCTCCCTCTATACCACTGATAGTAACTTACAAAGAGACTGGACTCTGGTACATGTTTCCGAACGCTTATTCCAGGATAGGGTCATACATTCTTTTCTGGCATGCATATCCCGCTTATTCCTCTCCGGGGGAAAGGCTGAAACATCTTTCAGGACACTAGAAGGTGCATACATACATGAATGCATAGTCTGTGATCCTGCGCGGAAAGATGCGTCGTGTTGCGAATGAACAGTGAAACTTGCAATCGACAGTGAATTTTCCAATCGACAGTGAATTTTGCAATCGACAGTAAAACAGTAGAATTTGCAACTAACAGTAGAATTTGCAACTAATTCTACAACAGAATTTGCAATTTGTAATCGACAGTATAACTTGTAATCGACAATGAGAATTGTAATCGACAATGAACATCGCTTCAGGCATCTGAATCGACAGTGGAACTTGCAATTGACAGTAAAACTTGCAATCGACATTAAAACTTGCAATCGACAGTAAAACTTGCAATCGACAGTAGAATTTGCAACGAACAGTAAAACTTGTAATCGACAATGAGCATTGTTATCGACAATGAAAATCACTTCAGGCATCTGAAAGTTATGTATGTGACACAAAAAGCTGGGATAAACAATAAAATATACTGCTTTAGGCAGTAAAAGGTGTTATAAGCACCAAGACATGCTTTAAGCATGCCTAATTTTCTTGTTATGTACAGTAAAAGTTGTTATGTACATTAAAACTTGCAATGAGCATGTCCCCTATGGGGCTCCGTACATTCCATTGTTTTATCATACCCTTGAAACTGTTAAGATTGTCAGCTGATTTTAGTTCATTTGGCAAACAGTTCCAGATCTGAGGTTCCATAGATTTAAGGCTCTTGGAACCGAAAGTTACCTGATTTGGTCGAAAATGATTTAAATTGTTGGGATTCCGAGATGGATGCTTTGAACTCCTTGAACTAAAAATGTTATGCATAAAAGATGGATTCAAGTTTTTTATTGTCTTAAATATTTCAACACCGAGGGTTCTTTGCCGAGCAACTTGCATTGTGCATCTTTTTGACCTAATAAGAAGATCATCATAGGAGCTTTTATGATCATTGTACAGAAATCTAAGCGCGCGTTCCTGTATTCTTTCAATTTTCCGGACTGATTTTGAAGATGAAAAATACCAAACTAAAGGACAGTAGTTAAAATTTAAGTACACGAAACTTTGAACCAAAACTTCTTTTTCAGCAAAACCAATAAATGACTTAAGTCGTTTAAGAACGTTTAGTTGTGCCGCGGCTTTTTGCAAAGGTTTGATATGTGTGGGTCAAAGTTCAATTTGTAATCTAGTGTTACACCTAAGAGTTTAACAGTCTCCTCAGACTTGATAGAATGTCTTTGGAAATCAAGATTTATTCCACAAGTATATTTGTCTGGTCTTTTTTAACAAAAAGTGCATGGAATTTGTTAGGGTTAGCAATCATTTCATTTTGTTCCAGCCAAGAGAGAGCGCTGTTTGCTTCACTTTCAAGAACCTTGACAAGATCCGGCAAGGATTCGGAAAAGAAAGCTAGCGTATTATCATCAGCATAATTGCACATGGTTGCTTGCTTTATGAAAGAGAAAAGATCATTTATATAGAAATTGAAAAGAATAGGACCTAACACAGATCCTTGGGGTACTCCTGATACTATTTCTTGAAAAGAACTGCAGACATTATTTATCCGGACACTCTGCTTCCGTTTTTTCAGATAGGAATAGACAAAAACCAATGCATTTTGATCAAAGCCATATGCATGAAGTTTGGCTATTATCAAATCGTGCGGGATGCAATCAAAAGCCTTTGACAGATCCATCATGACGGACCCTACAATGAAGTTATTGTCAAGCTTGGATTTCCACTCTTCTACAAGATTAATCAAAACATGCTGTGTACTATAGGCTCTTCGATAAGCTGCAATAAAGATCGAAAGGGTTTTATCAAGGAAGGGGCTGACAACAAGGAAGTCCAACCAACAAGGAAGTCCAAACAAAATCCGGCTTTCGTTCAAGGAGTGGCGGTATCGTGTGCATTTCGAGTAAGTATGCTTTTTTCTTTCATGAATAATCAACACAGTAAGTGATGTTCTTCCTAATCCTAATGGTTTCTTCGGGATAATACTTGTTCTTGCATCTTATTAAAATATATATATCCTAAAGAACTTCGTATATTTGCACCATATATATCCAGGACTATCTAGGAGGGGAGGGTGCGGAATTAGGCCATACGATGATAGGCCTACGCAGCCCTCGTCAGCGTCGCCAAACAAAATTTAATAACCAAATGATTCATTGTCAATGTTTAATGCACGAAGAAACAGTATTGAGATCCCATCTTGGAAAGTTTGCAGAATAAAATAATGCAATATTTTAGTTCAAAGGTAGGCCCGATCTACTATAATAGATTTTGACTAGCCTTCATTACGATCCCGGGGATAGGTACTTGACTTAAATTTGTACGGGGTTGTGCCCACGAAAAAATTTTTTTTACCCTGCTCCAGCATTTTTCGCTCAAGATGATAACTTGTTCTAGAAAAAAATGGTGAAAAGTATACTCAAAAACATGAAATTTGACCGAAAAAGGACCCGATCTAGCAGAATATTCCCCTTTGACATGTTTTGACAACCTGCTCTAGAAAAATTGCCTTATTTTGATACCCTGTGCTAGAAAAAATTGGTGAAAACGATACCCTTAAAAACGGCACATCCCCGTCGGACAAATATACTAAGCACCCCCTCCCCCGGGATTACAATAT
>REGL01002069.1:33680-46544 GCA_004194395.1 Aurelia aurita complex sp. Pacific
TATTACACAAAAAGTTACACAAAAAGTTTTCTCATAAACCTTATTTTCAGTCATGTGATTGGAATACAACGATATCATTGGCTAATAAGCTTGAAATTGGAAGATTTGCGGGTTTACCTATGCCCTATTGAAAGATTTGACTTTTATGATAGGAAATTGGCGGGAAAGTGGCAGTTTTTATTAATAAATCTTTATCATTAAAGTACCGACTGAGTCAAAAATGCCCAATGTTTGTAGGCTGCTGCTCCCAAAACAAATAAGGAAAACTGACGAACGGATTGCATCCTTCAATTCCATATTCAGAGCTAACATCCATGATATTGTCTGGCTGCAACGTTTCTAGCCTGAAAGCGCCTCAACTCCCCCATAACGGGAAAATAGAGGAAAATAACTACGTTTTCTCCGACAGGCTTCATGTTCTTGGCCCTTGTAATATTAATTTTACTGTGATAAAAATCCAAAGCTGTCATGAGAAATTTCAATGACCATAGAAGAGTGTAAAAGCTTGGCTTACACGTAGGATTCTACGGTAATATCGGGTGAGTCAGAAAAAAGAATCCCTGTTTGAAAGGTTACGGCTCCCTGGATATCAAGACAATGATATCGGCAAATATATAGTTTAATGGAAAAATAATTAAATCTACTATAAAATTTACCTGACTTAAATCGGCCACTCCATTCTGAAATTATGAGGGATTTTCTTGAGAAAGCCTCTTCAAAAAACCTTCAAAACGTGCCCAAAATCATGAACAAATGTCCCTTATATTTCTGCCTTACAATGGCCTTACAGCACTGACTTGTGGACGCTTTAGCGCGTGCAATCCTCTCGGAAGGATGAACAAGTCCTCCCCCTGGTATCGATGACCTATTCAAGGGGTTCTATTCTCCCAAGAGGACGAAATACATGAATCTATGTGAGTGTTATCAATTTAGGAAGAAAAATTTGCTCATTGTTTTCATTCGTTTTTGCAGGTTTTTGGAAGGGGCTTTCTGCAGAAAATCACCCATATCGACGGGAAGGAATGACCGATTAAGGCCGGGTAAATTACTGAACACCATTGAACTTATTGACAATAAAACAAGACAGTTTTCAATAGTATTGCTTTGATATTCACGGAGCAGTGGCATTCCAAGTGGGGATTCTTTTTCTGACTCAGCCAGTAGACATTTATTTTTTCCATTTTCATTTCAAAATTGTTTACCCAGGGTACAAATTCAGTATAAATACCGNACTCGCCTCCAAAGCTTGCGCAGCTTCATCAATTATCACCAAGTCAAAATGCTCTTCTTTCAGGTGTTTCAAAGGGCCATCTGTGGAGGCGCTGGTTGTTGTTGACAATATGACGTCAGCACTTGAAAGAACAGACGTGATGGCTTTGCTTTCTCTGTCTCGTAATTCTCGTCGCAGATATTTTAATTCATTTCTCAACTTTCTCGTTTCTCCTTCACTTTTAACTTTCTTGATCTTTGCCTGCAAGATCATAAAAGAATATTAAACGAAAGGAGTTGCAGATGTTGATAAATATTTCCTCCCCTGGAACGACAAAACTTTCGCCAAAATTCCCTGCAAAATTGTTTTGATTTGATATTGATCATGAATGGGGTAATCCTCCTAGCAATGACTTGTGGCTCAGACACTTGGTCACTTACTTGCAAAAACAGAACGACTAGCAGTAACACAAATGAATATGAAAAGATCAACGCTCTGTATAACAGGGAAAGATAAAAAGTGAAATGAATAGATAAGAGAAAAACAAGAGAAAACGCTATACCGGGTGAGTCAGAAAATAGGATCCCCGCTTGGAAGGCCACTGCTCTGTGAATATCAAAGCAATAATATTGAAAAATGTCTTGTTTTATTGTCAATATGTTCAATTAGGTTCAGTAATTTACCCGGCCTTAATCGGCCATTCCTTCCCGTGGATATGGGTGATTTTCTGCAGAAAGCCCCCTCCAAAAACCTGCAAAAACGAATGAAAACAATGAGCACATTTTCCTTCCTAAAATTGATGGCACTCACATAAATTCATGTATTTTGTCCTCTTGGGAGAATGGAATCCCCCTGAATAGGTAATCGATACCAGGGGGAGGACTTGTTCATCCCCCCCAAGAGGATAGCACGTGCTAAAGCGTTCACAAGTCATTGCTGTAAGGCATTGTAAGGCAGAAAAGTTAGGGAAATCTGTTCATGATTTTGGGCACGTTTTGAAGGTTTTTTAAAAAGGCTTTTTGGAGAAAATCCCTCATAATTTCAGAATGGAGTAGCCGATTTCAGTCAGGTAAATTTTATGGTAGCTTGGAACATTTCTACCATAAAACTATATATTTGCCGATATCATTGTCTTGATATCCAGGGAGCCGTGACCTTTCAAACGGGGATTCTTTTTTCTGACTCACCCGGTAGTGAAAATAGATGTGATGAAATGGTCTTGGGCAGGACCGCAGCGCTCCCTCTGGGCAGGACACATAGGGAGCATGCGCGCAGATACTGAAATGAATCAAATATTCAAATCTAAGTTGGGCATTGCATCAAAATACTCAGATCTAAGTTTAGGCATTGCATAAGTTTGATAAGATAACATGTATTTTTACTGAAATAACAGCTCAAATTTGGAAAACTTTTTTCTGGGACACCCGGTATATTGTTTTCCACGTTTCCCACAAGGATCCATTGCATTGTGCGAGGGGTGAATCCACAATAAAGGTACTCATGGTAATCCATCGATATCTCCAGGGCATGAAAAAATATTTTCCTTCTTGCAACCAAACAAAATCATGCTTAAATTTCCTGCAAGAAAAATCTGGTTTTGTCAATGAAATCACCATCATCAGAAACTGGCTCCAACCAGCACGTATCACGTATAACCTTTTGAAAGATCATCTTGCAAGCACTGGGATGTAGAGCTGCTTATTATTCGGATACATGAGATACAATCTACATTTGTTTGAATTTATTTATGTTTTCAATTTGCACAAACAAATGGGGAAACAAAGCATGATACATGAAAGGTGCTATAGTTTGGAAATTTCCTGCAGGACAGTATTAATGGAAAATTTCCTGCGACCGCCCGGTCGCATGCTCGGGTGGGTTTTCATGCCCTGGATATCTCTCTAATCTTACAACATATTACTGTTTCATTTGTTTCTCTACGAATTTCAAAAGTCCGACTTCAAAATAACAGTTTCATTTTGAGAATAATAGTGGAAAATCTGTGTCATATGGCCTATCAAAAAACTGTAAATCCGTCGCTTCAAAAGAAGTTCGCGTACTGTACGTGACGGAGCTACTGAAATGGTAAACTTTAAGATCTTCCTACCTGCGTCTGTTGAATGTCATTTCTCACATTGCGCACAATTTCTGCAGAGTCAGAATTCATCAAAACGGCATCCAATGAATATCTTTGTAAATTGTGGTAGACTCGAGCAGGATGTCCAAGACGTACGACCTGAAAATGACAGCATCTAATCAAGCATGGAACAAATACCGTAAAAGCTCTATGAAGCCTCTGTGAGGATTATTTATTCTCGGAAACTCCAAAGAGGGGGCTTATTCACAAAATCAAATGACAACGATATAGATCATAGCTTTTAAATTATTTACCCCATATTTTCAAACATGAAATTTTACGAGTTAAATACACAAGTTCGACAGAGATTCATCCTAAATCATATCAAAAATAACATGCAGACTTGTTTACCTCAATAACAGAAAAAGCTCAGAAGAAAGGGGTATATAAGAGAGGGAGCCGTAATAGAGAGGGCGGCTAAATAGAGCTTCTGCAGTAGGTGTGTAAGGGCAAACCACTAGGGGACCCAAAGAAAACTTTACGAGCAAGATCACAACTGTACGGGGTCACAACAAATTTCACCCCATTTGTGCAGCTGCTGTGTAGTTCATGTTTAAACACTTTCATAGGATAAACTTCAACGTAGAGTCTGATACCTTGTTTTGATTGTTGATTTATGGCACACAAAAGGCAAAGTAAGTGTTTGCTTCAAAAACAGCACTTCCATTCTTCTCGCGCACTGACAAAATCAAGTAAATTTGAAGGAAAGACTTCTTGCATGGTTTCGATTTTTTTCTACAGGGTGTCCCAAAAAAATTGTTAGATGTTTGATTAAATATAAAAAAATAACGAAATACTGAATTGGCTCCACGGTAAGATCACCATATTGCTAAGATTTTAAATTAATTTTATACACTAGAAGCTAACAAACGGCTAAATATGCACGGAGCTACGAGCTTTCGAAGATCAAGTTTGTGCGAAAATTGAAACCAGATGCCCCTAAATTACATATTTCGTGAAAGTAGAATCTCGTTTATTCAAAGCAAATCAAATGGAATTTCAAAGCACTTTTGATAAATCAGCTTTTTATATAATTGAATCAAGGTTATGGATGCTTGGGGGAATCCTGTTCAGCTATAAGGATATAAGAATTAAATAGCTTTGGAAGTCCCATTTGGCTTGCTCTGATATCGACGAGGCGTAAAACATGGGACAGTCTTCTTTTACCTCGATTTTGAGACGCATTTTAGGAAAACAAGTCAGTCAGAGGCGTCTGGTTTCAGCTTTCGCACAAACTTGAACTTCAAAAGTTTGTAACTCCGTGAATTCTTAGCGGATTTGCAAGATTCTGGCGTCTAAAATTAATTCAAATCTTACGAAGAGGGCTATCTAACCAGGAGCCTGTAAATTTTATCGTTATTTATTGACATTTAATCAAACGTCGAAAAATTTTTCTGGGACACCCTGTATATTTGAATAGAGTTAATACTACCGGGCGAGCCAGAAAAAAGTTCTCACTTTCTAAAATTCGTAGCACCACAAGTACTTCATGGATTTGAATGATTCAAATTCTAGTTGAAAGGCAAAAAATCGAAGTATTTTCGTGATTTTTCTCGTCTTCTTACGAGCACTGCAAATGTAGGTGAATTCAACTTTACAAAAATTTCATGCTGCAAAATGACAGAAAAAAAGGCCTAAAACACTTGATCAAATCGTCAGGACTCTCCTCACACAGAACAATACGCACATGCCTTTCACCTCTCCCAAGAGTTCCAAGAAGTATATTCTCAAACAGATAATAAAGACTACCATCGCAATAGATGTGCAGAAGATATCTCCCACCCATGAGAAATTGCTTTTTCTATGTTGTTCTGAGCGAGGAGTCCTTTATGATTTTGTCATGTATTTTAGGCTTTTTTCAGTCATTTTGCAACCGCAAAGTTTTTCTAAATTTCAATTTATCATTTTTGCATCCTTGTAACGAGGCGAGAAAAATCACAAAAATACCTCGATCTTTTGCCTGTTAAGCAAATATTGATTCATTGCAATCCATCCAGTACTCTTGATTCTATGAATTTCCAAAAATGGGAAATTTTTCTGGTTCACCCGGTATATTATTTGGATAATTGACAAAAGAGGTAATATACAGTAGATAATTTTATAATAGGTTCGGTAAGTGAATTTTGGTGCTTTTTAAACATGAGTAATTTTGGGGACAACCGATATTGAAAACAACATTGAGAATTTTAAGAATGTAGTGAAGCTGTCTGGACGTTTCTATAAAATCTTCTTCAGCAACTCCATAAATCTTGTTGAAGAATATTTTATCGAAACGTCCAGAAAGTTTCAGTATATTTTGAAATTGTTGTTCGATTAACAAAATTTGCAAAATCATCAGTTTTGTCCAAAGGAGAAAATGCATTGATGCGTCTGATCCTCTAGGTTTTCATCAAATTTGATNGGGACACCCTGTATATTTGAATAGAGTTAATACTACCGGGCGAGCCAGAAAAAAGTTCTCACTTTCTAAAATTCGTAGCACCACAAGTACTTCATGGATTTGAATGATTCAAATTCTAGTTGAAAGGCAAAAAATCGAAGTATTTTCGTGATTTTTCTCGTCTTCTTACGAGCACTGCAAATGTAGGTGAATTCAACTTTACAAAAATTTCATGGCTGCAAAATGACAGAAAAAAAGGCCTAAAACACTTGATCAAATCGTCAGGACTCTCCTCACACAGAACAATACGCACATGCCTTTCACCTCTCTCAAGAGTTACAAGAAATATATTCTCAAACAGATACTAAAGACTACCATGGCAATAGATGTGCAGACGATATCTCTCACCCATGAGAAATTGCATCTTCTCTGTTGTTCTGAGGGAGGAGTCCTTTATGATTTGATCAAGCATTTTAGGCCTTTTTCAGTCATTTTGCAACCATCAAGTTTTCGTAAGCTTGAATTTACCAATTTTTCCAATGCTCGTAAGAACGCTAGAAAAATCACAAACATACTTCGATCTTTTGGCTGTCAAGCAAATATTGATTCATTCCAATCCATTTAGTACTCTTGGTGCTATGAATTTTCAAAAGTGGGAACTTTTTTCTGGCTCACCCGGTATTATCTATCGATATGTGCCCAAATTACTGTTTTGGTGTCTGGGGGCAGTACCACTCCAACAGGGATTTTTCTTTGACTTCTTTACTCACACTGTTGTTTTTGGCTGCAGAAATGATCACTGTTCACGAAATTTAAATTGAACAAATAGAAATAGGAAATCTACTTCAAAGTATCCTCCAAACTAACCCCAGAGACAATAACCACATCAAATTACAAAACTAGATAGTTTAACAAGGGCAGATTTTGTAATACAATAGCAACAACTGCGTTTGATTGACACCCCAATTCAAAGCGATTAGCGACTGCAGACAAAGGAAGTTCTCTCAACCAGTAATTCAAAACAAATAAAACCCGCAGAAGTTTCCTCGAAACTAGTAGGGCAAACTCTCGCCTCGTGCAAGCGAAAGGTGCTTTTAAGAGAAGTTATGTGCTTATAACGAAAGAAGAAGGGCAAATCTAAAAATCTGTCTGGCGGATTTGGTTTATTTGATTCAGGAGCTGTTTTGTAGTCGTTTTATTTATGCCCTAATTACGCGAGAATTACAATGCCTTCTGTTCGGCTTCTGAATCAAATAAACAAAATCCGCCAGACAGAACTTTAGATTTGCCCTTCTTCTTTCGTTATAAGCACATAACTTCTCTTAAAAACCCCCTTTCGCTTGCACAAGGCGAGAGTTTGCCCTACTAGTTTCGGGGAAACTTTTGCGGCTTTGCTCGTTTTGAATTACTGGTTGAGAGAATTTCCTTTGTCTGCAGTTGCTAATCGCTTTGAATTGAGTTGTCAATAAAACGCAACTGTTGCTATTGTATTACAAAATCTGTCCTTGTTAGATAGTTTTGGAACCAATTCATATTGAAGCAAAGTTCAATCAAATTCCAGTTGGTCATGGCTGACTCCAATTTGTTCCATAATGATTCTTAGCAACCCCTGCGAAAAATGTCTACTGACAAGTGATTTACCAAGAATTGTAAATAATTTTCCTTTATTTCATACTAATCGACATACATGTATTTTCTTATAAGAAACCGCTTATTAGAAACGGTAGGCTCAATTTTTCGAAAGTTAAAAAACAACCCTACCTGAATTGAAAAGCTAAGAAACTTTTGTAATTTAGAATTCTAATTTTCCTATCGCTCTCAAAAATGTTTTGACAGTGTACAGTCATAGCAACTGTTTGGACTTTTTTTTAGTGCGAATCATGTTATTTACTTGTTTTGAGATCTTACTAAGTAATTTGCGAGCCCTTCAGACAAAACAAAATCAACTAACTATACACTTCCGACATTAAAAATATAAGAAACACATACCTTAGTCCCTTCAAATTCCACCTGCCTCTAATTTTCGCCCCGGAGGGGGGCGAAAATTAAAGGGGGTGAATTGCGGAAATATTTTAGGGGGCGAAAATTAGAGGGAGCGAAAATCAAAGGAAGCGAAAAAGTCTATTTTCTATGAAAAAACTTTAGTTTTGATTGTAATATAAAATACAAGACATTCATTACTCTTCGATAACAATGATATTGTCCTCCCTTGTGTCTGAGGGGTGATTTTGTTGTTCTAGTTCCACCGTGTTCTCTTCCTCGTGGCCATATCCATCCAAATTACGTCATATCAATCCAAACCAGGGGGCGAAAATTAAAGGGAGCGAAACTCCCACGAAACTTCTGCACAAGGGGGGCGAAAATTAAAGGGAGCCAAAATTGAAGGCAGGCGGAATTTGAAAGGACTAGGGTAGGAAACTTTTGGAACCAAAATGGCCCAAAAACTTAAGAAACTGCCTGCCATTATCGGACCTTAGTTTCTTATAAAAATTGAATGTACAAGATTGTGCATAACCGTAATACGATACCTACAATTATATAGTGGCAGACAAGCGGGCATGTTTGTCCCCCAATGTTTGAGGAAGCAATTTGAGGAAGCAATTATAGGAACAAACAATGGATTTTACCCAAAACAATAACTCCACCCTCCCTCTAATAATGTTTGCCCAGTGTTGGTCACTTAAATAATTTGTATACAGGCAGATAGCTTGTCACCACTAACCTTTATCTGACACTCTGCTAATTTTGCAAGTAGGTTGTCAACTGCTACATTGGACGGAGCACATGCAAGAACCTGGAACACAACAGAAAGCAGTTACAATCCCGACAAAAAGGATTTGAAACCTGAATCAAATGTTGTCCAAGCTTCAGCTTCACAACAATCATTGGCAGACATCAAGCCTGTTTCTTAGACCTCACTCACACTGTACTGGAATAATTTTGAAAAGCTACAGAGTTTTTTAAGGTTCAAGAGCATTTACATTGCTCAAATACGAAAATATTCTATCGGGTGTTCCAGAAGAAAGTATACAGATTTGGTTGACTCCATCGATTTGAATTTAGGTTTAATCAACGGCTAATCACTCTCAACATGTTTCTCGATAGGTAACTTGAACTTAGATACCTTGTTTGTTGGTATTGGTGTTTTGAGAGCAGAAATATCAATCTTGAAAGCTCAAATTTGCATCCACCAGCAGACCAGAGCTTTGGCATTTTGGCTTTAACAAATTATTGAAGCATTGTCAAATGCCACACAAATGCACCAAGGCCGCAGAAAATTCATGGCCAAATGCCTGGGGGCCGGGAATTCTGAGTAGATACCTGAAGGTGTCCAAGGGGGGATGGTCAGGGTAGGAATCAAACAAAGAAGTGGAAATAAAGTTTTATGATAGGGTTCACGATCAAATTTTGATGATTTTTAAATGAGAGTACTGCTTTGGTACTTAAGTAGTTACAACATACCTTGAAATTAAATTTCTTCACTGCTTGTTTGATTATCTCAATAACTGTTGTTGTTTTACCGGTCCCAGGAGGCCCATGAATGATCGCAACCTCCTTTTGGTTCAACGCAAACTTTACTGCCTCTATCTGCGAGCTATTGAGACTTGCATCAAATGACAGACAATCATCTTTCTTGATAAGGGTGAGAGGAGGGCCAACTGCAACCTTATGAAATAGGACATCTTTCAAGTGTGAAGATCTTTTGCCATCTGTTAACCTTTCAAGTGCTCTGTAAAATGACAATTGAATTGATATAATAAACAGCTATAAAGGAGGGGTCACTGGGGTTTTCGGATATCAAGCTATTTGGGTACAGAAATTGATCATCATTTCTGCGGATTGCGGATATTGGCTGCATTTTTGCGGATTGCGAATATTTGTGCAAAAATGATAATACTTGCTAAAAAATGGAAGATTCCATCAAAATGTGGTGTAATATTCACCTAGATAAACCAAAACAAACGAAAACAAAGCATATCACAAAGATCTGAAGATAACAGCAATAACAACAACAACATATTGGTGTGAAACGATGACCCCCCGATGACCCATGACAGCAAAACTGCTTGCGTGTGCTTGGTTGCGTGCAAAATACAAAGAAAATGGCTTTTGTTGATTGTGTCACGTCTTAATATGAAGCTGGGGGACTTTGCTCATAGGCCCTGAGGGATAGCGGAAATGTCCAATTTCTGTATGCGGATTTGCGGAAATAGGGCACAACAACTGTGGAAATGCGGAATCGCATACCTCCCAGTGAAGAAATAACTCACTTTTTCAGTCGTTTGTAAGTGACATCATTACACAGCTTGACCAGTTTATAACTGTCATAGGGGAAAACATCAACATCATCTTCAAAGGCAACTGTTATCGCATTGTCTGTAACTTTTGTCACAATTCCAGAAGCTATGTTCTCTTCTTTGATATCAGCTTTTGATGTTTGAAGTCCAACAATATCTCCTGCAGCAAAAATTCAAAGAAGTTTCAAAACAAGATAACTACTGTACCCTTAAGAAAGACTTCCATTTGCAACAGATTGTGCAAGCTCAAATAGAAGCTTGAATTGTATGTTGACACCATTTTTGGCAAGTTTTCATGATATGATTGGAGCTTAGAGGTTCTTAACAGGACATGGCACATCCAAATTTTGAGGTTTCAAGATACTCAAATGTTGCTATGTCATAAAAGAGGGTTGAAAAGAAAGTTTCAATTTTCCGACCAGAGGTTGCAGTTGGGGTAGATGCTCAATGGTTACTCCACCAATTTCAAAACGGAATAAAATTTACAAGATCGCTGCGAGTTTTATAACGCAATTTAAGGTTCAATACCGCCCCAGGGACTCTGTGTAGGCTCTTTGAGAATGGGGAAAGATTTTGGCCAGCACCACTTTGAGCGGTAACTCCGATTTGCACAGGGTAAATGACCTCAGCAAGTCCAAATTCGACGGGAAACCACATTATTTGCCTTTTTCAACCATAATTTGCTATTTATCTCAAAAATTCAAAGAATAACAAACCTTTTGGAAGCTGTGGTGCGAAAGTTTGCTAATTTTCAACTTTTTGCTTGTTGTCTGCAGACTGGAGGTGTCCACAGACTGGTGGTATGACCCTATTTCCAATTGAAACAGTCTTTGTAATATGAAAATGGGCAGCGAGCGGCATTTCGCACGTCTGGGTTAGTTTAGGCGTGCGATGGCGTGCGATACGAAAGTGCTAGCTTTTATCATCATGATTGCGATTATTTGTTGTTTTTCATTCTTGTTCTCAAGAAATATGGGGTGGTGGTTTCAAGATGACCTTTCATATCGTAAACTACCGTAAATTATGAAAGCTGGATCGATAACGGCCTTTTATTGCCCTGAGATATAAGCTTGTGAGGGTGATCACCCCCAAAATAGCGTCGCTTTTTTCAAGTGTTTTTTGCTCTTTATTGATAAGCTTTCAATACGTTGTTCTTGCATCGGTGAATGCTCTCTTCTGCGAAACTTATGGCTTATTTTCCTGTCAAGAAGAGAGAAGGCAGGCAAGAAACTGCCGAGCCACTAAAGTTAAGAAAAATATTTTGTTGAGTGTGTATTTCTCTGTCGTACTGCCTTTCAAGTTAGGAAAAGGTCAAAGCAGTTAGGCCATCCAGTTTCCTGTTTTCCCATTTAATAAAATGTGGACTTACATTAGGAGTCAAGCCTATTCAAAACAAATAAAGGTTTCACAAAAGTTATTGACAGATTAAAGAAGGTGATTAAGTAGTGCATATACGCTCTAGAAAAGCAACCAAACCTTTTAAGGCATCTAAAGTTTATTGGAGAGTTTACGCAAATTCGTAGTGGGCCTACTCTAGAGATGCACTGCAGAAAATCCAGAGAAGGGTTTTGTGTCAAAGTCAGATTAAAGTGAGTATTATTCATAATTTTCGCTCCCTGATTCTTGACGATGTTAACACTTTAGTTCAACTAGGAACATGAACAAAGAAGAGAGAACGATAATAGACCCACGAGGAAACTTTTCTATCGCAAAATACAACAGATTGGAGGGATTATTAAAAACATAATCTAAATAAAAAATTCTAAATAAAAGGAGGGCTCTGTTTTTGCAACATTGTTTGTGATTGAAATTTTGTGAAATTCGGTAAATTTTCAGGTTTTTTCCCATGCGACGTTTCGCACGCCTTGGACAATTTAGGCGTGTGCGGAGGCGTGCGCGTACGATCGTACGCCTTATATTACGAAGACTGATTGAAAGAAGAGCTTTTGTGATTCCAACACAAAACAGTATTTTAATTAGACCCATTCATTTTCAACAGCTAGCTGTGAAGGCGACAACAGTCTTCTAATCATACCATCCAGATTGGAAAGTTTGAAAAGTGCGCAGGGGATTTTCAAACAGGGATAATCAGGAATGGTCGCAGATGGTATACAAATTTGAGTTAACAATGCGCATATCAGCATAGCACAATACGCATATGCTGTTACCAAATTATGCAAATGTGCGGATGAATATGTTGCTTATCAAGGAGATTGTGCGTATGGCAGCGCAGATAACATAAAGGTGCACAGGGGATTAATCCCTGCGCATGCCAGTTTGCATTCTTTGTAGTGCGCGGGGAAGATCTTCCCCACGCCACTTTGACTGCTTCCAGCCGCACCCGCGCCATAACTCTGTAAAAGCACCAACCTGTGGCAGTTTGTTTATACAATTTACTAGTACCCCCAACATTCAGATGCGCCAGAATTTACTGCAGAAAGAGCTTCCCCTCGCAGAAATCAAGGAATGCAATCTGGTGCGCTTTTTTTGTCAGACTTTCCATCAATCTGGCATAACATCAATAATTCAATAAAACATTCATATACACTGACCATTTGATAGACAATGGGACGACAGTTGAGGTTTTGGGTCTGCTTTCGACTTCTCTTTATTCTTTGCCATTTTCCCACCATCTCTGCAATACCCAAATTTGATGAGATGCTTTCCATAAAGGCCAGTGTGTTGATTGTTTACAAACAGTTTGGGGACACAAATTCCCCTTTTCTCGAGTTCTTTAACATTGCCAGACTTTCGTGCTTCGGTTGATTCAGCGATCTCAGCATCACGCTCAAGATTTATCAAATGCAGTTGATTTTTTGCGAACAACTCGATATCAACT
>REGL01002070.1:10627-21856 GCA_004194395.1 Aurelia aurita complex sp. Pacific
GTGTAAGTACAATTCAATTTCCCTTGACGTTTCCACATACCACGTCTATTTTGTGTCGCTTCTCGATATATCTTACAGTTAAAACAAAATTGGCTTCAGGACAGTTTCCTCCAACTCTTCTGGCTTCATATCCAAAGAAATATAAAGAATGGCACACAAATCGTCCGACCTACGGCTCATTTTGGAAGAGCACTGTAATTGACATAATGGCGCCCAGGTGTGTCCACACCGCTCAACCCTTTAGTTTTATAGGCTGTTGATGCATAATGTGCTTTAGAGGTAACTGAGGTCAAGGATAAGAGAGTTGAAAGCGGAATTGAAATCAACAATATTTTGAAATCATTTTCTATAAAATTAGAATTTGTTTGTAACTTTCCGGTCTTCTCGGAAATGAAATGATACTGTGGTAAACTGGTGAACGGCTTGAAAAGCTTTGATGTTCTAAAACAATCCATTCTGCCGCGGTCTGACCAGGGTGCTACGGCCTAATTTAGGCGTTCAAGACATGTCCGTATTTGTGTGGTTCCAGCATGACAAAAAGGAAACGGATGATACAGATCTCACTGTGAGGTTTGTAGCATGAGTTGAGAAGCCTATTCAAGGTGAGTTCCTCTCCAAAACTTCTTTGAACTCGCGGAAAATCTTCGTTTTCTGAAGAGTGGACGGACCAGGGCGACACCGCTCTATACCTTTGCATATGAAAATGTTTCACCGAATTCCTTCGGTGCTTGCTTTTTGAGGGAGGATGCAAGATTTCTAGCCAAAATCTGCATCTGGACATTTTTTCTGGTATGCACTTCTTCCGATTCAAACAAAGTCTGAATGTCTGGTAAACGATCCTCCCTTTGCCTTTTAAGCACATACTTTCCATGCCGTAGGCCACTTATTGCTGTAGCATGGAATGCATTTCTACTTGCACCTCTAGCAAATGGTTGCTTATCAACTGAGAGACGTACTTCAGTAGGTGCACACCATGTTAAAGAATCTGCTGAAAATTCCTCGAGCTGAATGGTCCAGACATCGATGCTTCTATTTGGTGCAATGACTTGCCCAAGCTTAAGCATCTCACTCAGAGATATGGAAGCCACACATTGTGTTTCTGTTGTCTTTACATCCACATTTGCACTGCTGCTTCCTTTGTTTCCTTTCCTCATCTCTGCAGGTGTAGCAGGCTCTAAAATGCTCAAATTAATTATGCTGTCTTCTTCCTCATCTATGGCAAAACTTCGTCTTCTTGGTGGAAATGCAGGGGGCAGCAGTGCATGCTCTTCAAACTCCTCCTTCCTTTCAATGAATCTCACATGGAGTAAATTAAAATTCTTTATTTGCCCCAAGTTATCATATGAAGGCCCCCTTTCCCCAGCAAGAATATCGCATTGCATTCGATGCGGGATCTCAAAATGCTCTTTGCATGCCTTTTTAATGTTTGGAAGANACTGCTGCTTCCTTTGTTTCCTTTCCTCATCTCTGCAGGTGTAGCAGGCTCTAAAATGCTCAAATTAATTATGCTGTCTTCTTCCTCATCTATGGCAAAACTTCGTCTTCTTGGTGGAAATGCAGGGGGCAGCAGTGCATGCTCTTCAAACTCCTCCTTCCTTTCAATGAATCTCACATGGAGTAAATTAAAATTCTTTATTTGCCCCAAGTTATCATATGAAGGCCCCCTTTCCCCAGCAAGAATATCGCATTGCATTCGATGCGGGATCTCAAAATGCTCTTTGCATGCCTTTTTAATGTTTGGAAGAGTAAGGTCTTGTCCCTTCATTTTAACCATTGTTAAAGCTCCTATACGACTGTATTTCTGGCATTTCCCCTCCACGCCTGCCGAAAGCCGCTGTACAGTTATGTAATCTTGCTTCTTCTCAGTTCTTGCATTGCTGATCTTTCCTTGGCGCTTGTTAGAGACTTTCTGCTTTAATTCTGCCCAGGTGGTAGGTGCTTTTCTTTTTGACATCCTTGCTCAATATTGGCGTGGCCTATTTCTATGGTGTGTATGGTGTGGCCTATTTCTATGGTCTCTATGGTGTGGCCACTGCCAAAGACGTTATGCTCTCTTTTGGCGCGAAAAGCTGGTTGCTAGGTACTTGTGCGAATACGAGGCTGTTGCTATGGCCTTCTTGGGCCGCAAAAAAAATTTTTTGCTTTACAAAATTTTTCTTCAAAAATTCAATAGAGATAATAAATAATTTTGAAAGAGAACTGATTGAAAAGTGAAAGAATATAAAAAATGAAAAATTGACAAAATAATATGTAAAATTAAAAAAATTAAAAAAAATTGGAATATTTTGAAAATTTATGAAAAGAGAAAAATTCAAAAATTAAATAAATATCAAAAAAGAAAAAAATGTGATGATTTTTAACAAAATGAAAAATAAAACAATAGAAAATGAAAAATTTAGCAAGGAAAAAATATTAATTGAGGAAAAAGAAAAAACTACGAAAGAAAATACGAAAAAACTTAAAAAAAATCAAATGGCCCTCATGGGCCACCATAGAGGTCTGAAGGTCATGGAATGAAGAACAATTGCCATGAAGGTGCACTAAAAATATTCATCTTAGAAAATCAAAGAAAAACACAAGTCAGTTTAAAGAACCGTATTATTGCGGTATTCTTCTAAACAAATATGTGACTGCTGACAGTAAGAAGTGCAGCATGCTACTCCATAAACATAAAATCCTTGAAGATAACTATTTGTTATCATCTATTACTGCACACATGAGGAATTTTTGCGGGTCTCCGCTCATTAGCTCATTATTTCATGTGAAACATTGAAGTAGAAAAATCTGTTAATCAAATCTGCTAACAAATAGTGAAAGGGTAAAAGTCAAAAATTTTCTGACTATACCAACACATTTTTTAATCGAAACGGAAGCCCATGGCAAACTACATAGGCACTAATTATGTTGAATTAAAAACACTTCGAGTGGGTCACCAGTTATGGTCTTGATATCTTCATTATCCCAACTAGACTTTCAAAGATACAGTACACTCATTTTTTATAAGAAACTAAGGTCCGGGGCTGGTAGGCAGTTTCTTAAATTTTTGGGCCATTTGGCTACCAAAAATTTCTTATGCTTTTTTATTTTTTTAAAAATGCTCAAATTAATTATGCAGTCTTCTTCCTCATCTATGGCAAAACTTCGTCTTCTTGGTGGAAATGCAGGGGGCAGCAGTGCATGCTCTTCAAACTCCTCCTTCCTTTCAATGAATCTCACATGGAGTAAATTAAAATTCTTTATTTGCTCCAAGTTATCATATGAAGGCCCCCTTTCCCCAGCAAGAATATCGCATTGCATTCGATGCGGGATCTCAAAATGCTCTTTGCATGCCTTTTTAATGTTCGGAAGAGTAAGGTCTTGTCCCTTCATTTTAACCATTGTTAAAGCTCCTATACGACTGTATTTCTGGCCTTTCCCCTCCACGCCTGCCGAAAGCCGCTGTACAGTTATGTAATCTTGCTTCTTCTCAGTTCTTGCGTTGCTGATCTTTCCTTGGCGCTTGTTAGAGACTTTCTGCTTTAATTCTGCCCAGGTGGTAGGTGCTTTTCTTTTTGACATCCTTGCTCAATATTGGTGTGGCCTATTTCTATGGTGTGGCCTATTTCTATGGTGTGGCCACTGCCAAAGACGTTATGCTCTCTTTTGGCGCGAAAAGCTGGTTGCTAGGTACTTGTGCGAATACGAGGCTGTTGCTATGGCCTTCTTGGGCCGCAAGAAAAATTTTTTTTGCTTTACAAAATTTTTCTTCAAAAATTCAATAGAGATAATAAATAATTTTGAAAGAACTGATTGAAAAGTGAAAGAATATAAAAAATGAAAATTTACAGGAAATAATATGTAAAATTAAATCAAAAAAATTAAAAAAAATTGGAATATTTTGAAAATTTATAAAAAGAGAAAAATTAAAAAATTAAATAAATATCAAAAAAGAAAAAAATGTGATGATTTTTAACAAAATGAAAAATAAAACAATAGAAAATGAAAAATTTAGAAAGGAAAAAATATTAATTGAGGAAAAAGAAAAAACTACAAAAGAAAATACGAAAAAACTTAAAAAAAATCAAATGGCCCTCATGGGCCACCATAGACGAGTGGTGGTAACACAAATTTTTGGTATTGAAAACAGGGTTGCCATTTCAAATTTGATCTAAGATGGTGAAGATAGAGAACATTTCTCTACTGTCCTTCCTTGGGATGTTAAATGTTTGTTTGTCAATGGCTGAGAGTGTAGATGTTGAAAAAAAGGTTTTTGTTGAGGGTTTTAGAAATCACTGTTACGAAACTATGGTGCACATAGTTGTTCATTTTCCCTTGGTATTCATAACCTCCAGTGTTCGCCAAATGCTAGCACACTGCTGGCAGTTATTTGAGATGCAGGACAGAGGACCAATTGCTATTTGGTCTGAGAGTGGAGTTGAAGCATGGAACAAACATGTGCGCAATTTCCGTAGCAGAGCAGGATGTAGAGCGAGACAGACTTCTGTCCAAGCCAACATTCATGACATTTTCGTAAGAATGCTCATAACATCAGCTCCGGTAATTGCGAAGATCTTTTGACACAAAGGCCTTCTTCGGTTGCCCATGTTTCCAATGAGGAAGAATCGCTGATTCAATCAATGTATGAATGAAGTTTCATTGAAGGAAGAAAAGAAGATTTGTAAAAATTCTAGATCGTAGTTGTGTATTATTGTGTATTGATCTGCATTCAGTTCAGTTCAGTTTTCATTTTAAAATTCACTCAACATACAATTTTCAATACAAAATACATTAAATACAATAATACAGATAATAACAAACGATACAAGCACCTAGAATTAAACTAAGGAAGAGAACATATGAAAACTGTATGTGGGGAATTCCTTAAAGGAGGAGCTCTCTCAGTAGATAGACTAATCAAGGAGAGAGCACCCCCTATTAAAAAAAAAAAATCCGTATTTTCAGTAATCAGTATGATTCCAAAAGATGCGTTATGTGCAAGAGACCCAGAATGACCACAGTGACCCCAAGCCCACGGATCCCACTCCAGGCAAAAAAAACCCAAATCCACAGCTAACGCCACGGAAGGGTTTTGTACCCAGAACAGGCCCCAAAAGCAAGAGCATTATGATATACCTTACCTTTCGTTGACAGCTGCTATTGAAGAAGGCGCAGGATGGTGTCAATTGTCATTCTCTACGTCTAGCCTTCCAAACTCTTCACAGTGACTTTATTTGATAACAATATAGTGCATGGTACCACATTTTTAAAACTGCACTTCGTTTCCCCGGTTTCTTCCCCAACTTTGTCAGAATGGCCTCGGATGCATTCATCTTTCCCAAGTCAATCAGCCATTTTAAAAAGTCCGTATTATACTGGTAGCACAACTCGTCCATCAGCCTATCAATAGCAATAACTACGATTTTATAATCAGTCTAATCCATCCTCTCCATTCTCTAACCTCGTTTCCAGGTCCACCATTGTATCATTGATCAGGGGGGGTTGGCAAAACCCCCCACAAAGTTTTTGAGCACCGTTCTGGACAGTGAACATGAAAATGTGGTATATCTTTTGTTGCGATGCAGTGGAAAAAGCTTGCATTAATGCTTGTTTTCATTGCTGCTAAGTTTCCAACATTAGACCTTACAGCTATCCCATAATAGTTTTGCAACTTATTGAAGAGGTTGTCTGCTAATTTCCCTCTTCCACCAAGTCCCTACACTTCCTTTGTTAACACTGTTTTAACTTCCTTAACGCTGTACCTAGTCTCTTTTGCACATGTCCAACACATTGTAAACGCCTGACTTCCTTCTCATGGTCATTTTTGTAAACATGTTTTATTCTATCAAATTTTTTACTGTCTCCATCACAATACAGATCTGTGTGTAAGATCTCATTGGCCTAAGCAATCAGCAACTCCTCTCCTTGAATTTTCGCCATTACTTGGTGGTGTCGAAATTGAGAATTCAGTACCACCAGTTGCAAGTGGATTACTCCTCTGTCCTTGCTCATAAACTCTCCTAATAGTGCAGCGATTCCCTCGAAATTTTGGTTTTTTTTACGATAAACTGAAAATGATTTTCTTCTTGCCATGCTTCCTTCTTCGCCCACCATCATATCTGCCAAATGCGGGCAAATATGTTGTTGCTGTTGCCTTCCTTACCACAGGGAGCCCAAACGCATTCATAGAGCAAAAGAGGGGGCTATTTCGCTCACCCAACGTAAATTTTGGGGGATCAAACTATTTGTATCTTTCTTGCCAAGGGGTTGCTAAGGAAATTTGTTCAAGGTGCACCTGGCAATTTCCAAATTTTGAATGCTTATGGTAAGAATTAGCAAAAGTATCAATCAAAACTTGAAATTTTACACATCAACTGAGGTTTTGAGATGGTTTTCAAATTTTATGTACTTTGGAGGTTTTTAACGATGTGAAGGGGTCAATCTACCTTACGTTACAGGTTCTACTTTTACCAAGCATCCCATCAATACAGACCAATTTGTTTGTAACTGACATTACAGGCCTTGCACATATTAACATAATAAGAATCTTTAAGAATTTATTAGAATTCTTCATCTTATGAAAAAGAATTCTTGTGCATTTAGGAACTTGAACAAGTTTTTATGAACAAGAATTCTTAAGGAATTGGCAACAGTCTCGAGAATTCTTAGGAATTCTTAAGCAGGTACTGTAAGACCATGTTACAGTAATGTCCACAAGGCATGTATTGAACGTACTGTATGACTCTTTTCCTGGAGAAACATTCTTGAGCGAAAAAAAACTGAACCAACATGTTTCTAACTTGGAGGTCTTCTATTGTTTCCTTTGTACCGTATGTCTCTTTCAGTTCAGCATATTTGAGGTTGACTGTGCAGTATTTAATTTGCAGTATTTATTTACAGGCACTGTGACTGATGGTGAGTTCACCTCATTGCGTACTCGAGGAGAAACCAGAGGACTACACATATGGCAGCTCATTCATGATGCTAGAGAAGCTGTTGGCCGTATGTCAAAGAAAACTCTGTTGGAGATGCTAGTTCCAGAAACAGGTAAGATTTTTTTAAATTGGTTTTGGCTGAAAGATCTTTCAATAAAAGTGACAGATACTGTACAGTAACATGATTCTGTAAGTATCATCAGAAATTAAAGCACATTTTCATATTTTAGCCACTTCTTTTGAGTATTACACAAAAAGAGGCTAAATTTAGCATGGTTATTGAAATGAACATTAGTTGAGTTCACCTCATTCTGTGAGTGACTCATTAGTCATTCACAACAAAGAATTATTAAAATTAACATCTGAAGTCTTACAAAGATACTGAACACATACTGTACATACCAGGTGTCCCAACAAAGAAAAACGCCACAGATTCAGAAAACTCTGACGCAAGCTGTTTAAAATTAATAATCAAGTGATTAATTCATCAAATGATTTACTGTATAGTTTTGTCATATTCTCCTGACAACTTTGATTGTAAGATTTTAAGATATGTTTTGCATACTGAATAAAGCAGCATGTACTGTACTTTCTTCTTTAGTGTCTGTACATGGTGAGCCAGTTCTCAAGACTCCTGTCAAAGTCAAACCTAACAACTTATCCTTGGAGCTGTATAACATGGTGGAAGTTTGTAAGCAGAGCATCGAGGAAGCAATCACAGTTGTTAGACAACGACTCACTCCAGACGGATATTAGCCATTTCCATTCAGAAGAAATGTTCCTGAAACATTGCTTCATAAGCTCAGATCTCTTGTTGCAACGCACATTTTCAGGAGTACGATTGCAGAGTGGAAGTTGTTGGGCATTGATTTTAGTGCCCATCTATATGTACTAGAGAAGGATCCTGTTACTGGGCAGCTACATCATGAAAGGGCAGATCACAATCATCTCTTGAAGAGAATTGCCAAGCATATGAGAGATGGCAAGTTTGTGAAACTGAGAATGGAAGCATTTGATGAAGCAATGCTTGACAAGGGAACCGGACTGACCCACATTGCTCTGAGGGGTCAACGGAAACAGTCAGTTGCAGTTGCTGAGCGACTACTATCCCATCACGTTGCTAAGTTTTTCGAATTGAAGGGATACGATTTTGAAGCTAAATATGTCAAAACCAATGCAGACTGGCACGAAGCAAGTGATACACGTGGAATGTCACAAATGCAGAGGTGCAGAGCAAACTACAAAATGCTAGATTATATTTTGGAAGAATGGATGCCTTGGCATAAAGAGCAATATGATTTTTCAAAGATAGACATCAACAGGTTTGTTATAGAAAATGTTATTTGCCAGTTATGTCTCGTTCAATTCCTACCCTGAACATCCCCCCGTCAGCCCAGGGGTCAACAAAAATTGCTTGCTCAAATGCCCGGGGGCTGGGCACTGAGAAAATGCCATATTCCCAGTTACTTTATAAGCAAAAGCTCCCTGTTCTTGCCAAATGCTATTCAAATGCCCGGGGCCGGATGTGGGGTCAAATGCCCAGGGGCCAGAAATATTTTTTGTGCAGATGCCCATGGGTGTCCCGTTGGGGGATGGTTAGGGTAAAATTTGAATGAGACATGATTCCAATACACATATTAGGACTGCGCAATGCAGCTTTCTCTTTCATGGAAATCACGGATTATAAATGAAATTATTGGTACAATAGCTACTGAAAACTCGTAACAACTTACTGTGAACAATTCTTACACTTGTGTAACACTGAATTTGAAGTTCACAAAGCTGTCATCTCAACAAGTGCNGTTCAATTCCTACCCTGAACATCCCCCCGTCAGCCCAGGGGTCAACAAAAATTGCTTGCTCAAATGCCCGGGGGCTGGGCACTGAGAAAATGCCATATTCCCAGTTACTTTATAAGCAAAAGCTCCCTGTTCTTGCCAAATGCTATTCAAATGCCCGGGGCCGGATGTGGGGTCAAATGCCCAGGGGCCAGAAATATTTTTTGTGCAGATGCCCATGGGTGTCCCGTTGGGGGATGGTTAGGGTAAAATTTGAATGAGACATGATTCCAATACACATATTAGGACTGCGCAATGCAGCTTTCTCTTTCATGGAAATCACGGATTATAAATGAAATTATTGGTACAATAGCTACTGAAAACTCGTAACAACTTACTGTGAACAATTCTTACACTTGTGTAACACTGAATTTGAAGTTCACAAAGCTGTCATCTCAACAAGTGCAACATGAGAGGCACTTCAAAAGAGCACAGTATGCATAAGCCAAAGACTATGCAAGGTACTGTAACAATGCAAGCTTCCACTAACATTTGATTTATTGACACTGCCTTGTTCATTTCAGCTTGAAATGTACAGTACGCAAGAAGCAGGAGATACATTTCCAACAGCAACCATTAATCTTAATAATAGTGAACAGATTAATTGGACATTTCATGGACCACTTCTCAAAACTCCATGTCCTTTTTCCTCTGAAAAGAAAACTTGCCTCTGAAGTGTCAGACAATCTTGTGCAAAAAGTTTTCAGTTATTTTGGATTGCCATATATTCTCCATACTGACAATGGAACAGGATTCCGCAATGAAATTATTGCACATACAGTTGAAATGTGG
Source organism: Aurelia aurita complex sp. Pacific (assembly GCA_004194395.1). Taxonomy (NCBI): domain Eukaryota; kingdom Metazoa; phylum Cnidaria; class Scyphozoa; order Semaeostomeae; family Ulmaridae; genus Aurelia; species Aurelia aurita complex sp. Pacific. The sequence continues at coordinate 20,169 of REGL01002070.1, forward strand.
CCAGGAGAGGCAAATATTATCCATGGGGCACCAACGCACAGCCAAAGTCAAGGTTTAGTAGAGCAAGGCAATTATTCTGTAGAATTTATGGTTGCCGCAAAGTGTCAGGAAATAAAGTGCAACACATGGGCTAGCTATCTGCCCTGAAAAATTGACGCAAACTTTTGATGTCACAACCGACAGATTCTCTTTCCTCTCTCTCTTTCTCTTTCCATTATTTTGTGTCTCCCCTCCTCTCCATCCTGTTATGGCTTGTGCTACTGGAAAATGTGAGTCTGCTTCAAGTGTAATTTCCCAAATGTCTTCAAACCTTAGTAAAGTGAGAAAATGTTGGAAGTCGCCGAGCATGGATCTCAGCTGAACGGCATCCAAAGTTGGCTTCGCATAATGGTCATAATGGGTGTGCAATGCTCAAATATTTTCCTATGCAACTTAAATAAACATATAAAATCAATGTTTTTGATGGTGGCAAGGAGACCTCTGGATGTCATTTGGGTATCCACTTTCTCTATTCCATTCGAAGACATCTCGTATAAGACTGTGCCAATTGTCTCTTAGCTTCTGAAAAATGTTATCAGCTTATCTAATATTCCAAAAAATTTAGCCACTTCTGGAATTTTCATAGATGACTGGGAGGCACAAAGTGACATCCTGTGTGCAACGCAATGGTTATAGTAGGCAAATGGAAATTTATCTTGGATTCTCTTTTGCACTCCATTGAGCTTGCCACTCATTGTTGCAGCACCATCATATGATTGTCCAATCAGCTTTCCTTTGCCTGTATCAGGAGTGACGTTGTAATTCCCTAACATTTTCATCATGATCTTTGTAAGCCCATCAGCAGATTGATCATCAGAAGCATCTGTGAGTTCAAGCAAATGTTCTTCAAGATTCCCATTATGAATGAGTCGAACTGAAACAGCGGACTGCTCTGTGTTGCTCAAGTCACTGGTGTCATCCATCACTACGGATACAAATCTTGAAGAATTTACTCGATTTTGAATTTCACTTTCAACTTCTTGGAAAATACATTGGTTTAATTCGTTTTGTGGGTCGTGGGAGGTGTAAGTTATGCGTTCCTTGTCTAGAAAAACTCGCAACTCTTCAGTTCAGTTCAGTTCAGTTCAGTTCATATATTTTAAATTCCACAGTATACAATTTATAGTCCTAACTACTAACTATACAAACATATGACTAAACTACAAAGATAAAAGATAACTTACAAAAATTAATACAGTAATACCAAAACTTAGTACAATATACAAATACAAGGAGGAACTAAATAAATTGCATACAGGGAATTACTTAAAGGAGGAGCTCTCTCAATAGGTAAACTAATCGAGGAGAGAGCCCCCCCTATCCTAAGATAATATCAGGTGTGTTTAGATGAATTTAAATAATTATGCATTTTCTTTTCACAGGTTAACAGAAATTGTGGCAGTGTAGATTCATCGGTTGACATTTTTCAATAAGAAAATTTTTAGTTTTGTTTTGAACGATATTTTTGATGAAGCATTTCGGAGTTCCACTGGTAATGTATTCCAAAGTTTAGCACCAAGATATCGAATTGACTTTAGACCATATTGAAGACTGTTTTTCCGAGACATAAATAAATCACCTTGACTGGCCTGTCTTGTGGAATATTGATGAACAGATGAACTAAATAAGAAAAAGTCATGAAAGCAACT
>REGL01002071.1:0-18536 GCA_004194395.1 Aurelia aurita complex sp. Pacific
TAAATACGTGAATCCCCTTGGGGCCTTAAATTCACGCGCAGAGGGCTACGTGAAGCACGATTAGCCACTTGGGACTTAGCCCTTTTGTTATTCGGAGTTTGTAATCCAGTGAAAATAAGGTAAATGTTGAGGTCCATTTGGACATGTCTACTGTTAAATGTTATGTTTCCATTATCATCATCTTGATATTTAGGTAATGATGTGGCGATTTTTCAAAACAGGGATTCTTCTTATTGACTCACCCGGTATACAAATCATTTGTGAATAAATCTCGATTTCAGAGAGCTGGTTTGTCTCATCTCAGTCGAACTCACAAAGCATGATGGTTGATATGCACTCTTTGAAGAGGCTCTACAAGATTTTTGGTAACAAAGACAGAGATCACCTTGCCAATGTCATAAATTTGACGAGAAGCTCTTCTCTGATTGGCTTTTGGTAAAGAATGACTTCAGCCAGCATTGGTCTTTCGTGTGTTCAGGGCTCATGCTAAGCGTATCGTGCAAATATGTCTTGGAAAACAGCTATCTAAGACTGCGTTTACATGATGCCGGCACATTTTGAGAACGGTTAAAAGTGTGACGGTAGCAAAATTTGAGCTAGCGTTCACACGATACCGGCAAAATTCGGTTTTCAAAATGTGCCGGTTAGAGTTCCGTTTTCAAAATCTACCGTTTTCAAAATGTGCCGGCATCGTGTTAGCGCAGTCTGAGATTGTTGATCCATGAAACCTCAATGCAATGATCAATTATACGGAGTTTAAATCTATAGAACAGATTTTCAATAGCAGCGTAGTGTATTTGCTGCTATTTGCCTCAAGCCTCAATAGACCCTTTAGCTATTTTACCGTACAAAAGAGCCTGGATCGAGCGGTATTTTCATACATTTTTACACGCGAGGTTCGATCGAGTGACGTTAGAGCTTCTGTCGCTATTGTGCACATTCAAAAATTCTACAAAATGCAGCATAACATCGTTCGATTCTGATTTCTTTAGAGTAACTAAAAGCTCTACTAGGGAGAGAAAGTGGTGGTTTTTTCAGAATTTTATTTTACACAGCTTCTTTAAAAAGGCCTCATCTCCAAATTGTTGTCAACAGTAATATTTATAAGGCTTTATAGAGAGACTACTCATCTCTCTTAATTAAAGTGCAATTTAGAAGATAAATCTTCTTTCTGATTACAAAGTCCACTTTGTAATCTAAGAAGGAGCTTCGATGACAGTCAGTCAGTCAGAAAGAAAGAAAGAAAGAAAGCAAGAAAGTAAGTAACCACTTCCGTCACGCTCGTTAAAGCGATTGATAAACGTTTAACCTCTGCTAATTGGCAATGAAATAAAGAAAGCACACAGAAAGCGCACACAAGACAGAAGTTTCCCGCGATCCTATAGCAACATTTGACGTCGGTTTATTTCATGTTAGACAGATTTGACACCATAAGATGGATAAATCACCAGGATGTTTATCCTGGAACAACAACAACTTTACCCAGAATTGGCACGTTCTTGACTTCATTAGCAGCTTTATTATGTTAAAACAATCCTTTTCTAGAACGAATGCATCATTAGCCACTTATTGATAGTATTCATTATGCAAATAAATCAACTTTAGAGGATGATGTAACTGGCCTGCACAGAGGTTGGCACTCGTAGCATCACTGACGGTAGAAGGACCCTCCTCCTACACAGCTACAGATGCAAACGTTGCAGGTGAAGATTAGAGGAAAGGTGCAGAAGCCCAGCAAACAATGGTGTCATTGACTGGGGGAAGGCACGTGATCACACTGAACCAAAACGTCTTCATGAAGACAGAGGTTATCTTGGTGACTGCTTGTCTAAAATTAGACGCCCACGAATAACAACAATTGAAATGCTCTGTAGGGTTCTGCATAAGTAATTTTTCGTTATCGTAAATCTCACATGACATTGAATTTGAGACAGATGCACTAATGGCTTCATGCACGAAGTAAGGCCTCAAATACACAAACTAGGGCTAATGACTTTTGATTTTTGGGTATCACCCTCATTTTACATAAATATCAAATTGCTTTTCAGGTGATTTTTGTTCTTGTAAAAGGCGTTTGATTTTTCTATTGAAGGGGACTTTAGCAGCAACACACATCTCCTGATAGTAGCTAAAAACAGCATCAACGATCATTTGGGATTATGAAGAAATCAATATTCAGATACTCTTATGCTTGCTTAGCTCAGGACGGACTTTATAATCATCCAAAAGGATCTTATGTTTCTACACGGAGGATGTTTCTATATCTTTCCATTATTTGCATACAAAGTGAGTTTTGACGAATACCTTTTGATTGCTTGGTTGAAATCTCAAAAAATTGCAGAAAAATATTTTACACTTCGTTAACTCTTAAATTACTATTTTTTTTTTATAATGTTGCTTGTTAAAAATTACGATATGTTATTTTGCATGCTATCTAACTCCCTTACTAGTGTATTGTAGCCCCATCTACATTCTGAAAGTGATTTGTTAAAACTGTTAATCGCTGAATAGGGCTCCTTTACCAGGGAATTAATCCAGATAAAGGCATCTTGTAAATAGCAAATTAAGATGCATGTAGGATTGTATCTATTTTGCTCGTTATCCAGTTGTCAAAATTGTCTCAGATCAACACAGTTTAATCGTATCTCTTAAACGTAGCAACTAAATTGTTGTTTCACATGGGCGTGATGCAAACACTAAATTTATCCTCTTTTCTTGGGATTGCTGCTCTTGGTTTCTTCAGTCTCAAATATTTCATGAATGTTTTGCTTCTGTTGTCATTCCCAGTTGCATCTCTGTTTCCGAGATTTGCTTCTTTAATTCCATGTCTTATCAACTTTTGATCAATTGCTGACTTTCTGTTTCCTTTTACTTTCTCGTTGTTATATGTCTGCTCGAGTCGATAAAGTACTCTTTCTGATTCTGAAGCTGTGGCAATTTCCTTCTTGTTATGGCCAACCAAATGCTAAATGATAAATGGATACATAAACTTCAACATAAATATACTGCTTAACCCTATTCCACCTGGGCTCTTTTTATTCACTCCTCACCTGGGGGGGGGCCATTATGGCCCCCCCTAATTATTTCCAAAACCAATAGAGTTATGAAGTTGTAACTTTGTACACAGTATCAACAATCTTTTGTGATTCTAATTAAGTAATGAACGTTTAATTAGTCACGTGACTTGTTGCTAGGCAACTAGATATGTTGTGGCCAGTCTGCAATAAGCTTATGTATGGAAACTACAATAATGTGCTATATTTTAGAGAAAACAAAGTTTGTTCTTATAAACTGTTAAAAATATTGTACAACATCAAATTTTCTCACAAAATAATATATTAATTTCTAATTTTTTTCACACCTTTTCGAACAATGACGTCATAAATATATGTGACGTCATATGTCTAAAAAACTCTAAACATGAATGAAAATTACCAAACTATATATCATATGAAAGCCCGCAATGAGAGCAATCCAATGACACTAATTACAACAAAATCGAACAAGGAATGACTAAAATATAAGCAATTTAGTGTTTTCTTTTGTGACATCTCTCCAAATAAGGGCATTCAGTGGTCACATGACTCATATAATTAAAACGAAATTTGTAGAATCTTGTAGAGCATTAAATTTTAGGAAAAGTCAGTTGGTACCAGCATTCTGTCTCATGTCGTTAAAGAGCTGTATATCAATGTTTGGTTGGGGGGGCCATAATGGCCCCCCCCCAGGTGGAATAGGGTTAAGCCAGAACAAAGTTCCCACTTCCAATAGACCAGGATATATCGTACAACAGACCAATTTAACATATGTTTGATTTAATCTGTGTCAATGTCCTATAATATTCATGATTATTTTTTGTCGATTTTTCGGATGTCTATCGCTATACAGGGTGTCCCAAAAAACATGTGTGCCGTTTGAAGACGTATTTGGGAGTAATCAATGACCATATTCTTCAAGAATATCGGCCAAGCAGCATGCTGAACGCAATATTGTTGGTTTAAAACGACTTGATCACTTTTGAGAAGCAAAATATCTGATGGATGCATGTCATGGCCTGAAGCACTTAAATTGCACATTTCCATTCCTAGCAACCCTAGATATGTCCAATATTCTTGGTTGTCACAAAATTCAATGTATGACTATCTGTCTCACTTATGAACATCATAAAACAGGGCTAGGTATGTTTTTTTCAATAAATTTCGTTGATAATGCAAAGGAAAACAATAAATCCTCTAGTTTTGAGGCAGCCAATAATTTTGGCTTTCTTGCTCCATAAAGCAGCAACTAGTGATCGGATTTACTCAAACTCGCTGTCGATCTTTAATTTTAGGTCTCTTCTGTCAAGAATCTTAAAAACAGAACCATTGGATTTATGGCGGCTCCGCAGAAGCCACTCAAACAGCACACATGTTTTTGGGACACCCTGTATTAACAATTTCCTGAGATTTGTTTACCTACAGACTGCCCAAAAAGATCGAGAAACAGCTAGCAAATTTTTCAAAATAACGAAAGTGGCAGAATAAAGGGAGTGCTCCTTGAAATGACAGGGTGTTTGAAAATAGATTAGGCTGCAAGAGCGGTTGCTCGATGATTGCGCGATTCCTATCACTTTTATCCATACAAAGACATTCAGTTCTTTTCACGCTTATGTAATTATGCCAGTAGGGAATTACGTAGTAGGCTTTCGCATTAAAAGTTCTTAATTTACACGCTTGTTTAAAACATTCTTTATCTTATCCCCTACATTCACAAACTGCAGTAGCCAGCAAATATAATTCAAAAGAAATTAGAAAAAACTGAAATCTCTTCATTGATAAAAATGATACTAAAATTGTGCCATCATGAAGCGACCGCTCGTGTGACCTTATCCGTTTCCAAATTCTCCTGTCATTTCGCGGAGCATCTCCTTTCTTCTTCAAAGTTCAGCCTTTTAAAAATATGATCACTGTTTTCCGATCTTTTTGGGGCAGTCTGCAGGCAAGATAATCTCAGGAAATCGTTGATATATATCGATAGATAAGCATAACAAATCGACAAAAAGTAACCAATAATGGGGAAGGATGCTTTTATTTTTAACTTGATGTAGTTGATTAGCATAGATGATTAGCTTGTAAATTGTATACAATGCAAAGAGGGCTTCATTTAAGAACAAGCAACGCATCAGTAATTGTGCTTCAACACAGTTTTGTTGTGTGTGACGTTTTGAACTTAAGCCCATTATTAAGTCAATGATGATTTCAAGTCCAAAAGACTTGACACTGGGTTTAAGTACAAACACTTGATAATGGGTTTTAGCCCGAAATGATTGATTAATGCTCGTTTTAAGCCAAAAACACTTAACAATGGGTTGAAGCCCAAAACGCTTCATAATGGGTTTGAAAATGGGTTTAAGCAAAAAACAATTGGTCCAGGGTTTCAGTCAGAAACACTTGCTAATGGGTTTAAGCCCAAAACATTTGAAAATGGGTTTAAGCCCGAAACACTTGAGAATAGGCTTCAGCCAAAAACACTTGACCATGGGTTTAAGTTAGAAACACTTGCAAATGGGATTGAGCCCGAAGCAATTGACCATGGGTTTAAGTCAGAAACACTTGCAAATGGGATAGAGCCCGAAGCACTTGACCATGGGTTTAAGTCAGAAACGTTCGTTAATAGGATTGAGCCCGAAACACTTGACCATGGGTTTAAGTCAGAAACACTTGTTAATGGGTTTAAGCACAAACACTTGACCATGAGTTTAAGTCAGAAAAACTTGTTAATTGGATTGAGACCGAAATACTTGATTAATAGGTTTAAGCCCGAAACACTTGATAATGGGTTTAACCATAACCATACTTAGCATTTTGAGCTACTTCTCTAAAATCGGCATTCCTTTGTTTATGTTGACGAAAATTAACACATAGAAGATGTATCACTTTATTTAAAAAGAATTTTGAAAATAGATATGATGTCATGATTATTCAAGACAAACTGGCAAGAGTATACACAAACTTGAGAAAGCCTACCTTTTTTTAATCTAAATCATTTTCTAAGATTGATTCATGAAACCAAACTATGTCGATAAAAGCATTGTTAGAAAGTGAAAATTGACTTATACTATGGAAAATTTGATTTTAGCCAATCCAAGACGGCGGGCAGAGAGATTAAAATAGTTTTTTTCTGAAGATCGCACATGCAGCTATAATATAGAGTTTCTCTGCATAACACCATGAGAACTATAGTTCATTGATAAATGATTTTTATACCTCATTTGTCCTTTTGTAAATTTCACTATGATTTTCGCAAAAAATGTTGACATAAGCAAATCTTTCCCCGCAGGAAATAAAAGAATCGGGGGGAAGGAAGAAAGGGGATCTAGGGGGTTGAAGACAGTAATTTGGTGTCATTTTGAGAATATCTTGATAAGTTAAACTTTCAAGCTACAAAATTGTTACTGTAAACAGATTCTCGAGATATGCACGAAAACTGATTGCTGATATGTGAGGTTAAAACTGAGAAAAAAATGCACAAAAATACATCAATTGTGCAAAACATTCCAATAAAATTACACAAAGTAGGTGAGAATAACCCTATTTATCAGGTTTCATCTAGTTATTTCTGTTGATGAATTTTTGCGGTCGAAATATTCTTGCAGGAAGGCTAGCAGCTAAATGTTGCTATTATATTGAAGATAATGATAGATGGAGTTACATGACACATGATTGGCTTATTGTTTGTAGAAAAAATTAAAATTACTTTGCTAACTGTAAGTACATAAAGTAACAAGGATACCAGCAAAGGATTATGAGGTGAGCTGGAATTAAATCCATAAGTAGCTTACCAAAAATTTGGCCCTGGACACGGTAAAAAACAGCCAACACTCACCCCAATTGCGTTTTTACAATATTTCATACAAAATTACTTTTCACATAGATAGAGCTAAAAATCAAAAAGCTATTTCTGGCTCAATGTACTAATTTGGAGCAGTGTTCGATTAATTAAGGGGTGCTAGTCTGGATAGAGTTGTAAATCCCGAAACACTTGACCATGGGTTTAAGTTCGAAACACTTGATAATGGGTTTGAGCCCGAAATGTCAAACAAACAAAACTCAGTTCCAAGTAACATCATTTATACTTTGTTTGTTTGTTTTCAATCAAATATTGTGTGACACTCAAGCAAGTTCCAGGCTTACGTTAGCCCTTGTTAGAGTCATTTATTTCGCCCAGTGTAAAGAAATGAATGGTGAAGATGATGATTCACATAGGATCGATCCGATCAAAAGCTGGCTCATTCAATTGTTGCCTGTTCCGATCCCATTTTGCCCAGTGTCCTTACCTAAACAGGATCACTTTTAAAAGCGATCCATTTGGATCCGATCCTAAGCAGGTATCATATATGTTGATAGTTAGGACCAGATCAACACTGTTACGAATAGAAAGCGAGGCAAGACAGATCTAACGTGTCCCCGGGGGGGGGGGTACTCCAATTGTGGGTTGACAGGGGGGTCCAGTCAGGGGTAAAGAGGGCCAAAGCAAAAATCTTGAAAAATACCCTCAAATGGTAGTATCTTTTTACAGTAACCCTCAAATGGTAGTTCCCGGATCTAAAATTGGGCCATTTGGTAGCATCTAGTAGTGAACATTTTGTGCAGTTTTTCAATATGTTCTATTGTAAAAACTGATTGAAAAAGCAAGAAAACTTCGAAATTCATTGATGATTATTGCTGTGAGAACAATATTGCCATGCGGAGGAGCCTATTGAGTTGAAATCTTATAACTGGCCAGGAATATTGGAAGCACCCCAATTGGTAGTATGTGTTTGACAAATAGGGCCATTTGGTAGCCATTTCGTAAGACCCTCAAACCGACTGGACCACCCTGTTAGGCCATAATGGGAGCACCCCCCCCCGGGAACGTGTCATTTCAAATGACGTAATGCAAAATGAGATTAGGACCGTGTTTTCACTGTGCCAGTACATGTTTTGATCTGCTACAGAGTCGCTAATGTTTTGACCCATTGCCCTTACATTGTTCGAATACAAATTTTTCTGTAGAAAGAAGGAGCAAAGGTGTTACGGATAGCAAGTGCAATGGGAGGCTGCTGGTCTGCTACGGTTCAAAGTTGTCCTAGTACAGTGTAAACAGGGTCTTGAGCTCATATAAGGCTCCAATATAATTCGATCTCGTAGGAACGCCCCACAAGAAAGGAGATTGGAGCCTAATGGATTTGATTCCATCTGCATCAGATCTCGTGCAAACGGATTTCTATACTGAGACTCTACATCAGGTAAAAATAGAATATAAGTCGTTCAAAATCAGCAGAAATTGGTTTTTCTGACAGTCTGCGAACTTTCTTTTTGTCAAACTTTGTTAAAATAGAAATTATTGTTTCAGCAATGACCATTTTAATATCATTGCTTTAAATGCTTTGTTAAAGGTTAAAAGCTTTCATTTTTGCAAAAAGCAAAACAAACTTATAATGTTCCATCCAAACCGATGTTACGCAAGCACCCTGAACAATGAATAGCCAAAGAAACAATTATTTCCTTTGTTAGTTCTATCTATAAACAGACCTATCTACCACTGCACCTCTCCTTTGAAAAACACTACCTATAAGCGAAACGTCAGGGTTGGCTATGGTTTATCAAACAGTGACATTTACACGATAAATTTTAAATTTGGCTAGAGTGCAGTTTAGCCGGTAGCATTCGACTGTTATCTTTTTGTTTGTCATATGATACGGGTTGACTTCAGAACAGGATCCTTGGAGTAGGTTAGCTAGGGTAAGTTAAGGCTATTTAAGCTTTGTAAGGGTAAGATAGGGTAAGTTAGGCTTAGCTAGGTAAGTCAGGTTGATGGGTTAGTTTTGTTAATATTTGCAAAAGGAATATGACATTTACCGCCGGCTGCTAGATTGCACTCTTTCCTTGATGTTTCTCAAAGATTTGACGCCAATGCTTCATAATGCTTCATAAAGAAAAGTAAGTCACTTACCGTTGTATACTCCAGAATCTCGTTTACTGAAGGCAATTTTATACTCGGGATGCTGTACTCTGTTCGTTCTCCTTTACGCTCGTTTTGCGTCTTAAGTATCAAACTGCCAGACTGATTGACTCTGAGACAGCCGAGCTTTCTCTTCATACCATTCTGCTCTTCAAAATTCAAAGCATAACAAAGGCAATGAGTGTTTGAAATTGACTTATGTCCCTTCTTCGCTGCATATATCTTTGCTAGCACAGGTGGAAAGCAACAATGCGCAGATATTTCATTTGATTGGTTCGGATCTTTGTCATTGACAATCGATTTCATGTTGTCTTTGTTCGTGGAAATCGATTTAATTTCGTCGTTAAGATCTGCATCATTTATGATCGATTTCATGTTGTCTTTCTTGGTGGACATTGCTTTCATGTCGTTTTTCAAATTTGCATCATTTACAGTCGATTTGACATTGCTTTTGGTCATGTTGTGAATTACCTCTTTGCGTGGCCTAGATGGTCTGGAAAAAATAAAATGCACTTTAACTAGTTTTGGAAAATCCTGGTGTGTCACCAGGAGGGTCAAAAAACCATTCCGTTTTGAAAGGCCACTGATCTCTTGATATCAATGCAATGATACAGGTTGGTATATTATACCGGGTGAGTCAGAAAAAAGAATCCCCGTTTGAAAGGTCGCGGCTCCATGGATATCAAGAAAATGATATCGGCAAATATATAGTTTAATTGTAGAAATGTTCAAATCTACTATAAAATTTACCTGACTGAAATCGGCCACTCCATACTGAAATTATGAAGGATTTTCACCAGAAAGCCTCTTCAAAAAACCTTCAAAAAGTGCCCAAAATCATGAACAGATTACCCTAAGATTTCTGCCTTACAATGGCCTTACAGCAATGACTTGTGAACGCTTTGCTATCTTCTTGGGAGATGAACAAGTCATTCCCCTGGTATCGATGACCTATTCAGGGGGATTCCATTCTCCCAAGAGGACAAAATACATGAATTTATGTGAGTGTCATCAATTTTAGGAAGGAAAATGTGCTCATTGTTTTCATTCGTTTTTGCAGGTTTTTTGAAGGGGCTTTCTGCAGAAAATCACCCATATCCACGGGAAGGAATGGCCGATTAAGGTCGGGTAAATTACTGAACCTAATTGAACATATTGGCAATAAAACAAGATATTTTTCAATATTATTGCTTTGATATTCATGGAGCAGTGGCCTTCCAAGCGGGTATCATTTTTCCTGACTCACCCGGTACAATAGTGGATACTTTCAAATATTCAAATATATTATAAGATTTACATCACTGAAGTCGACTACTCTGTTTTGAAATTATGAGGGATTTCTAAAGAAAGCCTCTAGAGCTTTTAGCTAGTCTACAAAAAAGCCTGGATCGAGCATTACATTTTTATACGCGATGTTTGATCGAGTGGCGTAAAGTATCGTTTCCATATAATCGCAAGGATTCGCAACGAGTTACAACGAATCGCAATAAAATTGACCAAGCTCGCTTGCGACTCTCTGCGATCATATGGAAACCAGTTAAAAATTTGATTGTGACTCTTTGCGATCAGATCACCCTCGTTTGTGTGATAAATTTCACTTCCACACGCACCCAAAGATGGCCATGGCCCCCTGAAAAATAGTTCTGATGAAATGACGGGGCAACTGTGCCTAAATAATATAAAATGAATGAAATGAAAATGAAAGAAAATGGCGCCTTTCAACGAAGAAAGCATCTTATCCTCAGATGAAGTCAATAAATTTTATTGCCTTACAACAAGTTTAGCAAGGACTTTAAAAATAAATTAAATAAAATACAACTGTTGGATATTAAGATCGGGGATAAGTTTGGGCTTTCCCCTGAAGAAGCTGAGAAAAAGTTTTGCAATGTCCGAGCAGATTTTGCATGGTAGTTTTCAGGTCATGTTTGGCACCAATTTGCATTTAGTTCAGGTTTTGTGTAAAATCTATTTATTAATGTACCAAACAGCCAAAAAGTGTTTTATCCATTTTGTTTCCATTTGAATGAATTGAAAAAGACAGACGTCCCAAATCTGTTCATGAGTGCATCAACTGTGTCGAATCGCTGTACTTTGTATCACAATAACCTAGCAATGTGGCATTCGAGCAGGTTACTTGCGCCTGCAGAGAAAGACGGAACGAAACAAATTTTTGCAGAAATTGCTTAAGACTGGATGTTTTTGAACGAAATTTGGAGACATTAAATTGAAAATGAAGTCAAATTGATGCTTGAGTCATTGGTAAGTGAATCATTTAGCTCAGGAATACAAACTAGGCCTTATTGGGGCCAACGTATGAGGTTTAATCGGTGAGAAGCTTAGGCCCAATGAAATTTCTGACAGAGATCGCTGAAAATCGCTTGCGACATTGATATGTAAAAGAAGAGAAAGTTTTTGGGTTATTTCTTAGGACAATATCCATAATTGCTGAGATTTTTATCCTTATATCTTATTTGTAGCGAATTATATCAATGTTTTAACGAAGGTCAATATTCGTCGACCGGAAAATAAATACAATTTCGACTCCAAATGAGATATCTGTCCACGCACGCTACAAACTGCAGAGGGGCATCCCTTCTACCGATTTTTCAAAAAAAAATTCATGTAATTATTGTTAACTTAGTAGCCATTTCAATTTTCGTGAGGGTACTCGATAATTGTCGAGAAAAAGTCGTTCATTTTTTTAATATTAATATGTTATTCACTTTTAATTGAGGGTACTCGTGAGAGTACTCGGTTCTCTTCCAACGACCGATTTGATATCACGGGGTTATGATGATGACGATGACGATGATGATGATGATGATGATGATGATGATGATGATGATGATGACAGAATTTTGGACTAAATTGAATAGAGTAATCAGAATGGTGTAACTCACATTTTTGCAAAAGCATCAGTCTCTTTACAAGTATTCAACTCTCGATGTTTTGAAGTTTTGCTGGTATCAATTTTGCATTTCTTGTCTGACTTTTTAGGTGATGCTTTGCTCTTTTCAGTCACATTCTTTTTCTCTTTCTTGATCATTTCCCAGCTTTGGCTGCAAATTTGTGTGTTTGATTGGGACATTTCAGGAGTCTGGCTTGCCTTGCATTTATTTGATCGATGCGAGTGCCGTCGAAGATTAAAAATGTCATCCGGAATCAGATCTAATCTATGAGAGATGATTTCGTCACATACCTGTTGAGTAAATCGGAGAATCAAATCTTTAAAAAACATTGCACGATTAATTGATGTATCTTTCATTCGATTCAATGGCTGAAAAGAACTTCAAGTACTTGTTTATAAGTGTTCGTTGAATGTATACATGTCTAAGATTGGCACTTATTTCTTTTTGTTGAACCAATTCACAAAACGCTTTAAAAACATGAAAATCGTTGTAAATTTCAAACAAATAGAGGACAAACGGTACAATCATTAACTAAGTCATTATTTATAAGCAGATATTTGTAACGTTTCTGATGTATAACTTAGCAATTTGATGACATCTCAAGAGGAAAACAGTTTGAAACATAGAAGACGCTGCAATTCTGAATAGAATCAAAATATAACAGTTTTCTAATGAAAACTTTTAGCATAGTGCCCTACCTGAAGTTCCTTGCAAGCATTTCACCCTAGTTTTTGTAGTATATAGGGTGTCAAAAAAAAATTGTTCGACCATTGATTAAATGTTAAAAAATAACGAAATAATGAACGGGCTCTATGGTAAGATAACTATATTTCTGAAATTTTTAATTAATTCTAAATACCAGAAGCTAGCAAATCGGCTAAATATTCACGGAATTACAAGCTTTCAAAGTTCAAGTTTGTGCAAAAGCTGAAACCAGACGCCCCTAAATTGCATATTTAGTGAAAGTAGAATCTCGTTTATTCAAAGCAAATCAAATGTAATTTGAAAAGCACTTTCGATAAACTAGCTTTCTATAACATTGAATCAAGGTTATGGATGCTTGGAGGAATCCTGTTAAGCAAAATTCGGAATGGCCCCGTTTCTCGTCGATTTAGTTTTCATTCCATGTTTTTGGATTCTTGCATTCTTAAGTAACTTTTGGCAACGGTTACAAGAATTAGATTACTTTTGAAGTTCTATTTGATTTGCTCCAATAACAACGAGAGGTAAAACATTGGACAGTCTTCTTTTACCTTGATTTTGGGACGTCTTTTTGAAAAACAAGTCAGTTACGGGCGACTGGTTTCAGCTTTTGCACAAACTTGAAGTTCAAAAGCTTGGAGCTCCGTGAATTTTTAGCGGATTCGCAAGATTCTTGTGTCAAAATTTAATTTTGAATCTTAGGAAAAGGGTTGTCAAACCAGGAGTCTGTACTTTATATCATTACTTTTTAATATTTAATCAAACGTCGAACAGCTTTTCTTGGGCACCCTGTAGGCTCCCATTTTGAACAACAAATGAATTGATATAGGATACAGATTGAATGATTTGAAAGGCCTAAGGGCCTGTTCATATGGAGAAAGTTTCCCCGGCATTTCCCCGGTGAAGCGGGATTCCCGGCTAGCCGGGGAAATATTCATCGACCTTTCATATGAGAGAAGTTTCCCCGGCAAGCCGGGGAAATAAAACAATAGCGCTTTGTCTCTGACGCCAAAGAATTCGATAGGATTAACGATAAACAAAAGAAGTTTCCCCGCCTAGCCGGGAAAATGTGTTCATATGGGAAAACATTTCCTCGGCTAGGCGGGATCCCGGTAGAGCTCAAGCGAGATCTCGGCTAGCCGGGGAAATGTTTTCTCATGTGAACGCTCGTTCTATTTTATGTGGTAACGCTATATGAGGCGAGATCTCGGTTGAACGGGAATCCCGCTTCACCGGGGAAATGCCGGGGAAACTTTCTCCATATGAACAGGCCCTAAGTTAGGAAACGACACAGAGAATCACAAGTAAGTTGTTATTCCCTATTAATTTCAAATTGAATAAACGATGTTGTCAAATCACGATGAGAGTAGCTTAGGCCACTCAAACCACCCAATCGGTATCCCCGTGATGATGCTCTATCACAGCATTTTGGTGTTAAAGAAAGACATTTCAAAGACTCAAATAAAAGAAGCATTCTTGAAAACAAACTTTTTTGGGAAAATTTAGGAACCAAACTTTAGAACTTACTGGCCTATTTCACGGATGTCATCTAATCCGATAGATCAGAATTGAAGCAGCGTGATTTGAAAAAGGCATGCGGGTACATGCGGGTACATGCGTTCGTACATGCGGGTCTTACTGTGTCTAAGCAAAGCAAGTCCTGTGCTTTTGACGGGAAGCACGCGAAATAATCTTGAAAGCTTTACAAAAGTTTGCTATATTTTTTGGGAAGGGACTTTTTCCACACCCTGAACAGAAGATCTTTCATTATCAATCATACTGCAATGATTTTCTAAACCGTGCCACTTTCGCAGGCTTTTCCGTCGTTTTGACGGAGAGGAAAATACGGTATACGCAAAAAGACAGATTTTGTAAGACAATAGGATGAGTTGCTTTTGATTGATACCGCAATTCAAAGCGATTATCGATAGCAGACAAAGGACATTTTTTCAACCAGTAATTCAAAACAAACAAACCGCAAAAGTTTCTCTGAAACCCAAGTAGCTTGCTCGCTCGTTGTGCATTCCAGAAATTGGTTTTGAGAGCAAACATGTGCATAGATCGAAAGGAGAAGGATATATCTACATATCTGCCTCGGGCATTTCATAGGTTTGGTTCAAAAGCCGATTGGGAGGCGATTCAATTCTCTTCTTTATTGGGTGTAATTAAACCACTTACTACTCAGTTTCTGAACCAAAGAAATAAATTGCCCGAGGTATATGTGTAGATATATCCTTCTTCTTTCGATTCATGCCCATGTTTGCTCTTAAAAACAATTTTGGAATGCAGAACGAGCGCGCTAGTTACCTGGGTTTCAGAGAAACTTTTGTGGCTTTGTTGTTTTGAATTTATGGTTGAGAGAATTTCCTTTGTCTGCAGTCGCTAATCGCTTTGAATTTAGGTGTCAACAAAAGAAACTCGTGCTATTGTCTTACAAAATCTGTCCTTGTTCGCTCACTTTGTCGAAATCACAAATGAGGTTATAAGACTGCCTTTTACCAGCATGGGATAAAATGAAAACAGGTTGAAATTTATCGCTTTTTGCGTTGCATTCTGACTAACCAAGTTCAGTTTTGAAACGGGTAAGTTTTGAAACGGGTCTCATAGTGGGTCAGTTTTAACCCCGGTATCTTTTAGCTCATCTGTGGGTTAGTGGAACTGCCTTAAAGGGGCTCCGTCGTCAAAATGTAAACAAAACGATGATTTTTGCAGTTTTTTGAAAGGTGATATCAACACAGAATGTTCGTATTGTTTTCAAAATGAAAGGTGCTGTTTGGGCATTAATCTTTGCACTTCATTAAGGAACAAACCAAACATTCATATCTTTTACGATTGCTCGGATAAAAGTGGATTTTTAACGGTCGCTTTTTGGTGGCTTGGTTGAAGCCACTAAACAAACTGCAGAGAACAATGCGGATGAACAATGGATAATCGGCGACACGTGCGAGTTTACGGATTTGTTTACTGTTTGACGACGGAGCCCCTTTAAACAGATTGCTTTCAATCCAGTCGCAACAGCAACGACATGCCCCGCTTTTGGTACTTCCCATTAAAGTTAAAACGACGAAAAATGGAATAAAATGACAAAAAAAGACTGGTGGAAACGACTGAAAACCAGCAAAAATTGTTTCACAATAATGGCGTTCAATTGACTCACTTTAAACACGGATTTCTTTCAACCCGTTTTTTATTTAACCCTCCTGGCTCGGGGGGAGGCAGCCTAAGGCTCTTACTTTTAAGTTAAAAATATGAATAGAATAAATGGCAAATATACCTTCCAAGAGCTTAAATCATCCAATTCTTTCAGTGACTTTCCTTTCAAGTGACTTTCGTCCTTCGCATTATTTACATTATCGCTTATTGCAAGCAATGACGCTATCGTAGTGGCATTGTCTCTCTCTTGCAATGCCTTGTATCCACTTAAAAGAGATGGGTAGTATGGCAACGATCGTAAAACTGCATACATCACAGAATTTTGAATCACTATCCGCTATTCACTAGCGTTAATGTGCAAGCAGTTTTATAACGAAGCCTGAAGCCATCTGATAGTTACCGCCATAATATTCTGCTCAACGATATGATTCGTATCGATTGTCTTAGATTAGAAGTCAGGTGAAAATGACCGCGAATGACAGCAATTTAAATGTTTTATGTGAGCAATTTGCGTTATTGCAAATCTAATTTGACATCTAAATTCAGACGGACTCAATCATGACGTTAGATTTGATGAAACTCGGTATACAACTTATGCTAAAATGTAACGACACTATGATAACTAAGTAATCTTAGTACCAATAATGAATTCGAGGTGAAGACGAAGTCGCGGTTTTCAGCGCCAAGCGCTGAGATCGCAGAAGTAGCTAAGCGCTAATCGAGTCCGCGACCCCTTGTCATGAAGCTCAAGTGGTGGGGCTCTACCTGGGATCGAACCCTGTCCGCTTGACTGCTCTGGCTGCAAAGTCAGAGGATTACACCACTGCGCAACAACACCTTCAAAACACAACGTGAAAACACAATGAGAATACACTCCCGTCACGAAAGTATCCGGACAGCCAAAACAAAATGGCGTCGAATTTGACCGTTGGCCCTTCGACTCCCAAACGGTTCAGCCGTCATGCGGCCATTTTGGGGAGTAGAAACAAACGATTTTACCGCCAAAATTGTGTTTATCGATCACGAAATCAAGGAAGAAATAAAAAATTGAAAATAAGCAAGATAAAAGTGTTTTGATAATAAAACATGAAGTTAGCTGCGAGGAGAAAATGTAATCGATAACAAAGGAGCCTCCCAACTTGGAACTGATATTTAAGATACTCTTCCAAATAATTCGTTCACTAGAATAGCATCACTTGGTGCAGAAAAGTCGGAAATTTGCAAATATGAAAGAAAATTCAAGAAAAATCCTGATATAATGAAGTTACAAATGAAAAAAGGAACAGTTGCTGCGATCGAAGTAAGGTTTTGTAACAACAGAAGTATTGCAATCAAACTCAAAACCAAATTTTTGCAAAGAAAGTTCTTCAGGGACTGTATGATTTTTCTCAGATTGATTCCCCTATGTAAGATGTACAAAATGATACAAACTTTAGGCCAACCTTTGGCATTAATTATATTTTTGAGGCTTTGATACAAATTTAAACTTCCCTTGGCAAAGATGATAGCGCAACCCCTCAGTCATGGGAGACTCAAATTTAATTTTGCCATTTTATAGCCAAGTGTCCTTTTGATATCATTCACATGATTCCTAAAACTGCGATCTTTTCTGCTTCAGTTGACATAAAAACAATCTTCTCCTGTCATGTAACAGCCTCCAAGACTGGAGATTTGTTGAACCTATTGTCTTGTTTTCGATTGCTTTTCCTTCTAACAGCTAAATTCATATTTTGCTATCAAAACACTTCATTTTGCTTTGTTTTTCAATTTTTATTTTCTTCCTTGCTTGCGTGATCGATAAACAAAGTTTTGGCGGTAAAATATTGGATTCCAGTCCCTGAAATGGCCGCATAACGGCTGAACTGTTTTGTGTTCGAAGGGCTAACGGTCAAATTCGACGCCATTTTGTTTCGGCTGTCCGTATACTTTCGTGACGGGAGCTGTATACTCGTTTAGAGTGATTACAAGTTCGTAGTTATTGCTATTGATAGACTTATGGATGCTGTTACCAGATCTCAATTATCTAACTATCCAACGAGAAATCAGTTACATCTGGACACCCCAAGGCAGAACCTAGAATTCTCCAAAAGTAGTTTTTTCTATTATACATACATACATGGTAATATTGAGTTTATCCACAATAGTTGTGGCTCTTCATCTCTTAAAAAACAATTTTCTTTTTAATTGAAAATAACTAAATTGTGTTACACATGATATCGCGAAAGAAAATTGGTTAAAAATATTAAAAGATTGATAAAAATTACGTAATGGCGTCTTTTCATTGTTCATTGATCCTCGCAAATAAATGATTCCGCAAGGCTGAACAGAATGCGGAAAGGTTCTTAGCGTTTCTTTATTCTGTTGGAAGCTGATTAAAGTATTTGCTTGCTTCATCTTGGAAAGTTCCGTTGATTAATGATGTCTGGAGTTTTATTTCATCGCTGTTTCGTAATGCTCTACCCGTTGTTTTGATCTCCAGTTTATTAATATCTGGCCAGTTGTCAGTGTGAATAGCTTTGTGTGTTAGCTTCAGATAATTGAATTCTCTCCTTTCTTTAATTGGTAGCCAGTTCAGTTTTACAATATCATCTCTTGAACAATATCTACCAAGTACGAAGCTTGCTGTTACTTTTTGCAGACGTTGCAGACTGTTTAGTTGCACATTGGTTAATGGCGAATAAACGTAATCGTTGAAGTCTATTTTCGAAAATATAAGGGACTCTATTAGCTGTTTCCGAAGCCTTAATGTTGTAAAGTTTTTCAGTTTTCTTAAGACGGCTATTTTTCCAT
>REGL01002071.1:20878-33846 GCA_004194395.1 Aurelia aurita complex sp. Pacific
GGGGGGGTCACTTCAATAGGCGGATGACGGGGGTGTGCCATTTTCAATTGTAAAATCATACCCTGAAATTTATGATTTTTTCAAAAACCATATCCCAAAATTTACGAGCCTTTCAAAAAAGATACCCTAGAATTGTGACAAAAATTCGAAATTCTAACCAAGTACCTGAAATCAGATTAAATTCAATACCCTCAAGCATTTTTCTTTAAAAATGACACCCCAAAATTTATGTTCATTTGTGATGTTACCAAAAATGACACCCTAAAATTTATTTTCAGCCTGAAAAAAGGTACCCCAAAAAATGGCACATCCCGTACTGGTACATATGGTAGTGACCCCCCCGGGTTACTGGTTGCATACAAAGTGTTGTCGTCTGCAAAATTGCAAACTTTTGAGTTGAAGTATCTATTCCGGTGCAAAGACGTAGAACAAAGTCCCATTATAGAAATCAGAATGAGCTCCACGATTACCATATTCAAAAGGAAACTGAAGGAATTCCTACAAAATTAGCATCTTTCCCGACGCACGAGACCAGCAAATGTGTATGTAAATAAATATTTATTTGTATAGCGATAGTTCTTTTTCAGCTGATAGGGTTTTTGTGTTAAAATATGATAAAACGAAAAATGAAATGAAGAACTACGACTCGTGGATTTTCACATTGAAAATTGGGACGAAATTGTTTCCATCGATATCATATGTCCGATATGGAAACCATAGCAACACTGTACGAAAAGCCAAATGCTCAAGGCAATGGCGTATGGGCCTAAGTGTTCGGCTCAATCCTCATAAATTGCCTCAAAATTCAAGTTTTCAGTGACGTTAGCAATGAACAAAACCCACAGGTATCCAGATGAATTTTTCCTCAATCCAAGAATCAACAAACATTTCACTTTCAACCAGAATGTCCTCATATTGCAGGCCACTTAGCTTCCATGAGCCTCATCACATTTCATCACAGCAATAAAGATTTCCAACTGCCGAAGGTTGCCATAACTACGAAATAACCTCGTTTCAATGCGAATAGAAAAATCGGTGCCCTCTTTGTTTCTTTTCGTCCCAATTTTTTATGTTAAAGTCCATAATTCCCAGTTTGAGCAGAAAATTATGCTGCTGTTGTTGTTGCCATTTTCGTTGCTGTTTTTGTTGTTCTTTCAATGACTGGGACTATTTCGGGAGTCTAGTACTCGTTATCGAGCGACTCGAAATCAATCGAGTGGAGTAAAGAGAAGACAAGATTCGACTAATAGGAATGAATATGAGGTGCAACGTGACGAAACCTTGCAGAGAATAGGAGGGATGTAAGAATAGAGTAGGAAAGAACCTATTGAAGACAAGTAAATTACTTGTTAAGTCCATTAGGATGAAGAGTTTTTAAGCTAAAAATTAAACGTTTCGCCAAAGACTTTCGTTTGGTGGTGTGTTAATAAACCTAAACCAAGAGTGGACATGTTGGCAGTTGAATGGTCGGCTGAGTTGAAGCGTTTAAAAACATTGCTGTAAAGATATCGGGAGGCTTCGCCGATGTAATTCGAATGACATTTGGGGCAGATGATACAATAAATGACACAGGACCAAAAACAGGCAAAGTTAGATCTGACGTTGAAGGATTGGATAGTGGTCGATTGGTTAATGTGGGTCCAGTCCCCGGGGGGGGGGTGACTTACTTTCAATTGTACGGGGGGTGCACTTCAAGAAAAAAAATTTTCAAGCGGCTTTAGACATTTTCCCTCGAAATGATAGCGGGCTTTAGAAAAAATCGGCGAGAAGCATATCCCAAAGCGTAAAAATCGGCAAAAAAGCATACCCCTAAACGTAAAACTTCGTCGAAAAACAATGAAATAACACGTTTGACAACCGGCTTTAGAAAAATTGCCTTCTTTTGATACCCGGCGTCGGAAAAAAGAGGCGAAAACGATNTGAGTAACCTTTTCTGAAGCCGGTAACGGTATCTTTATACAGCTGCGTATTTTCAATAAACTCAATAACTTGGCTGCAAACGAGCCTTTCGAAGATTTTTGACAGTGCTGGCAGAATAGCGATCTGACGAAAGTCTGATTTTTCAACTGGAGTAGGCACTTTATTAATGGGAGCAATCCGTGCACATTTCCAGCTTGAGGGGAAATTATTAGTTTCATTAAATGCATTGATTATATGAGTTAGAGGAGAAGATAATGAATCTTGCACTAATTTTATATAACGAACAGGAATGCCATCTGGGCCCGTAGATGTGTCATTGCGTAGTGCCTTTAACTGTTTTAATACGTTCTCGTAAGTAACTTGACGCAATTGAAATAGTGCACCATTTTCCCTGTTACTATTTGGTAAGCTGTCTATGAACTCAAGTATCTTTGATGGTTGTGTTGGCTCTTTATTCAATATTTTTCCCGCAATTTCGCAAAATAGTTGTTCAACTCAGAGGGACTAAAAGTGCAACGTTTTGGTGGAGGATGTAAGACACTGTGTATAATTTTCCAAACTTCCTTTGGTTTCTTATTAGAAAGTGCATTGCGATAGAAGTCGGATTTAGCATGTTTGATGGCTTTTTTAATATCCCGTTTGTTTTGTCTAAAAGTGTCCCAAATTGATGAATCGCTCGATTTATGAGCTTCAAAACGGTTTGTATTTCGCAGATTCTGTAATTTCTTAATTTCTGGATCCTTCATCCATGGTGATGGTGGTCTAGTAACTTTAATTCTTTTGTAGGGGGCATGCCTGTCTATAACTTCAAGGAGGAGACTTTTGAAAATGCTCAGTTTTTCATTTGGATCCGAAACTGCATATACCAAGCTAAATGGTATTCTGGTGATAATAATAATAATAATAATCAATTTCTTTAAAGTTGGTAAAATACGTCTATAGTGCACATCAAAAGATGTGCACTAATTAATACCAACTATCTACATAAATATACAAAAGCAACTTAATTACAATTCAACTCTTTGCATATCTATTTACAAACTCTGCAGGTACATGTATTTACATTCCATTCTCTAATTTTTCGTTTGAAAGAGAGGACACTGTCACAGCTCTTTACCACATCAGGTATGCTATTCCAAAGGTAGCTGCCTCTGTATGTTATAGAATTTGCCCCATAAGTTATCGTTTGGAATCTTGGTATCTGCAGGAGATCCTTATTGCGAAGGTTGTAATTCGTTTGCTTCCTCTCAAATAATTCCCACATAAATGCAGGGTTTATTTGATGGAGGGACTTGAAAACTTCCATGAGTAATTTTTGAAGATTTTGTAAATGGACTGGTTTTTGGCCTGATCTGTCCAGAAGTTCTTTGAAACTTGAACTGAAGTCATTGTACAACCTACGAAGTGCCCTCTTGTGGATTCTGTTTATCTCTTCATTGACAGTTTTTCCGCAGAACATCCAAATTAGGGGACAGTATCCAAAGTTTGACATGATAAATGAATTGTAAAGGAGCTTGGCCTGTTCAAAGGTAATGAAATTTGCAACCCTAGAAAAAGCACTTACTTTCCTGCTTGTTTTGGCACAGATAGCCCTAACATGGTTATCGAACTTCAGTTTTGAGTCAATATCTATCCCTAATAATTTAACTGTATCTGATGATGGGACAATTTGGTTGTTGATCTCCAGACACAGTTTATGTGTATGATGCAATCCAAGGAACATGATTTTGAATTTGGATGGATTTGCCACCATGAAATTGGTTTCAAACCAATCCAATACTATCCCCACATCAAGTTCCAAGAATGCGAGAACTTCAGGTAAATGCTTACTGGTCCCGGGGGGGTCACTTCAATAGGCGGATGACGGGGGTGTGCCATTTTCAATTGTAAAATCATACCCTGAAATTTATGATTTTTTCAAAAACCATATCCCAAAATTTACGAGCCTTTCAAAAAAGATACCCTAGAATTGTGACAAAAATTCGAAATTCTAACCAAGTACCTGAAATCAGATTAAATTCAATACCCTCAAGCATTTTTCTTTAAAAATGACACCCCAAAATTTATGTTCATTTGTGATGTTACCAAAAATGACACCCTAAAATTTATTTTCAGCCTGAAAAAAGGTACCCCAAAAAATGGCACATCCCGTACTGGTACATATGGTAGTGACCCCCCCGGGTTACTGGTTGCATACAAAGTGTTGTCGTCTGCAAAATTGCAAACTTTTGAGTTGAAGTATCTATTCCGGTGCAAAGACGTAGAACAAAGTCCCATTATAGAAATCAGAATGAGCTCCACGATTACCATATTCAAAAGGAAACTGAAGGAATTCCTACAAAATTAGCATCTTTCCCGACGCACGAGACCAGCAAATGTGTATGTAAATAAATATTTATTTGTATAGCGATAGTTCTTTTTCAGCTGATAGGGTTTTTGTGTTAAAATATGATAAAACGAAAAATGAAATGAAGAACTACGACTCGTGGATTTTCACATTGAAAATTGGGACGAAATTGTTTCCATCGATATCATATGTCCGATATGGAAACCATAGCAACACTGTACGAAAAGCCAAATGCTCAAGGCAATGGCGTATGGGCCTAAGTGTTCGGCTCAATCCTCATAAATTGCCTCAAAATTCAAGTTTTCAGTGACGTTAGCAATGAACAAAACCCACAGGTATCCAGATGAATTTTTCCTCAATCCAAGAATCAACAAACATTTCACTTTCAACCAGAATGTCCTCATATTGCAGGCCACTTAGCTTCCATGAGCCTCATCACATTTCATCACAGCAATAAAGATTTCCAACTGCCGAAGGTTGCCATAACTACGAAATAACCTCGTTTCAATGCGAATAGAAAAATCGGTGCCCTCTTTGTTTCTTTTCGTCCCAATTTTTTATGTTAAAGTCCATAATTCCCAGTTTGAGCAGAAAATTATGCTGCTGTTGTTGTTGCCATTTTCGTTGCTGTTTTTGTTGTTCTTTCAATGACTGGGACTATTTCGGGAGTCTAGTACTCGTTATCGAGCGACTCGAAATCAATCGAGTGGAGTAAAGAGAAGACAAGATTCGACTAATAGGAATGAATATGAGGTGCAACGTGACGAAACCTTGCAGAGAATAGGAGGGATGTAAGAATAGAGTAGGAAAGAACCTATTGAAGACAAGTAAATTACTTGTTAAGTCCATTAGGATGAAGAGTTTTTAAGCTAAAAATTAAACGTTTCGCCAAAGACTTTCGTTTGGTGGTGTGTTAATAAACCTAAACCAAGAGTGGACATGTTGGCAGTTGAATGGTCGGCTGAGTTGAAGCGTTTAAAAGCATTGCTGTAAAGATATCGGGAGGCTTCGCCGATGTAATTCGAATGACATTTGGGGCAGATGATACAATAAATGACACAGGACCAAAAACAGGCAAAGTTAGATCTGACGTTGAAGGATTGGATAGTGGTCGATTGGTTAATGTGGGTCCAGTCCCCGGGGGGGGGGTGACTTACTTTCAATTGTACGGGGGGTGCACTTCAAGAAAAAAAATTTTCAAGCGGCTTTAGACATTTTCCCTCGAAATGATAGCGGGCTTTAGAAAAAATCGGCGAGAAGCATATCCCAAAGCGTAAAAATCGGCAAAAAAGCATACCCCTAAACGTAAAACTTCGTCGAAAAACAATGAAATAACACGTTTGACAACCGGCTTTAGAAAAATTGCCTTCTTTTGATACCCGGCGTCGGAAAAAAGAGGCGAAAACGATACCCGGAAAGGAGTGCACATGACGTCAGCAAAATATACTAAGTACCCCCCCCCGGGGTCCAGTCCGTCCAGTTCTGACAGTGGTGATATTGGCAGGGGGCAGTACCAGGCTGTTGTGGAGTTTTTGAGCTTGTCCTGACCAAGGAACCTTTTTCAAATTTTGGTCACATATCAGTGATTTCCCAGCTCCAGTTGGCAGTATCGCAGAAACATCCTTTCCTCTAAATATCCCTTTCCAAGCTTCCATCAGCTGCTTTGTCGTCTTTTCAATTTCCGGGAAGAATTTCGCCAAGGCGACATTCACACAACTTTCAAGATCGTCATCAAACCCTCGCCATTTGGAAAGCAACAATCTGCTCATACAGCGGTGTGGCCAAGGTAACGTAAGTGGGGGGTATTGAAATGAGAGGGTCGGGAAGCGAAGCCCCCAGGAAAATTTTTAGGGCCACGCACTTTACTTTGGCTTAGAATGCAACTCCCAATCTCGTGCTTGCCACAAGCGACAAGAAAACTTTGTTATTTTTGTGGCAGTTGTCCATGAATCAGAGCAGGAGGAAAATTTTTAAGAAAAATCCTTTACTTTGGCTTAGAATGCATCTCCCAATATAATGCTAACCATTAGCGACAAGAAAACTTTGATAGTTTTGTGACAGTTATGCTATGAATCAGGGCACGAGCAAAATTTTTGAAGAAAGATTCTTTACTTTGGCTTAGAATGCATCTCCCGATATCATACTTGCTAGTGCTAAAATGGAAGATTTGACATCTCTTGAAAAATTCTTACCCAGCCTATACCCAGCGATTTTCTCTTCGGTTTAAAAAGAAATCTCGAGGACCATCTTTCGACAAAAGTGGGGGGCAATTATCCCCCCCCCCACTATACTCCCCTCGTGGCCACGCCACTGTGCACATAGTTTGCCTCGTTGACAAATTCACGGCTCTGATTGGTCAAGAAGACACAAATAAGGTCGCATGTATCCAGAGCATTTTCCCTTCCTTTCTCCTTTTCTCTTTTTTATTAATTTATTTTTTATTAAATTAATTTATTTTTTTCAATTTTATTTTCAAATACTAAAAATACTCTGATCCAGGGTATTTGGAACACAATGCCATGCATTTGTGTTTTATTTGTATTATTATTTGTATTATTTGTACGATCTGTATTATTTGGAACACAGGCTAGCTGGAGAATGATCATCATAATTGTCATATTACGTCATATAGATGAAAGCCCGGGGAGGTACATTACATATTTTGGGTACGGGTATGTGCCGCCCATATGGGTGGGTTTTTGGGCCCCAAATTCTCTAAACAAGGGTCCAAAAAAAAAAAAAAAAAAAAAAAAAAAATAGGTTAAAAAGGGAAGTTTTCCGCCAAAATTCATCATAAAAGTGGGGATAAAAAGTAAATTGGGTAATTAGAAGAGGGTAGCTTTCTAAAAACCGAGCGGCAGACCCCCGTCCATCCTCAAGTCATGTACCCCCCCCCCCGGGGATGAAAGCATCTTAACAGGTCATGAAACTTGACTTTTCATAAGAAATGAAATATGCAGGGTGTTTTAGAATTGACAATTAGAAAAAAGTGACAAGATTTGAATAATTGCTATGTATGTCATCTCATCTGAAAGTATCATCTTATGATCTTTCCAAAGATATTATGTTTGAGTTTGAGGACATGGAATCATTGAACATTTTATCAACGTTTCAGTAAATGTTGACTATCTTAGATGCAGGGATGTGATTGGACATTTACACACTTCGTTCTTTGCCCCCATCTTACCCAACACCCTCTCACGAAACAGCACATGACTGCATTGCATATGACCATATGACCCATGACCCAATGACTCATGACCACATGACCATCTTTCGCTGTGTCAACTGAGCAGTTTCAATGGATATGGAATGGAATGGAATCATTCAACATTTTTACACACTTCGTTCTTTGCCCCCATCTTACCCAACACCCTCTCAAGAAACAGCACATGACATGCATTGCATATGACCATATGACCCATGACCCAATGACCCATCACCCCATGACCATCTTTCGCTGTGCCAACTGAGCAGTTTCCATGGATACTCCTATCAAATCTGTTGTTGTTGCTCAATGTATTAAAAATTGCTTCATACTGCAGATACGGAAAAAATGGCGGTTGCAGCGTGATTGCACTAGTCGAAAACGCAAATCATGTACCCAAACATCGCACAAGAGATGGTTTTATCACAACTTGCAAAAAACTTCCTTGTATCTAGGCAACCTGAAGAATTGTCTATGGAGTTAACAATGTCGGAAACAAAGCCATTAGTGGCTACCCGTTCCTTTGATTTAGAATGCAAAATGTTTGGAAAGAGCAAGAAAGACCACGGAGAATCTCTTCGGAGAAATCAAGAGAAAACAGTTGTTGCAAACTTGACTACGAAAGTTTACTCGAGAGATGATGCTTCAGAAGTCTACCCTTTCTTGTATATCGGCAATCTGGCGAGCAGAAACACGAAATTTTTAACTGAGAAGAATGTTGTGATGATCATTAATGGTAAGCTGCTGAGCTCTAGTTTAATACGCCAATCTTTTGTCAAGTGCATGCGTGAGAAAATGTTATCAGCTGCCTCTTCCATGGTCTGCTTTATAAACCACTCACCACTGAAACTGAGTTGAATATTCTTGGCGTATTTTCCAAACCTTGTTTTATGTGTGGTTTACGAGATTATTTCTAAGATAGGATAGGCCATATTAATTTAATGGGAAAATTTTCGCATTTATTTAGTGATGAGAGTGAAAGTTTCTTAACTTATTTCTTGCTTTTCAAATTCATCTTGAAATGCATGAATCATATGTGATCTCTAATGCTGCTGCATGAATGAAGTAAAGTTTCTCACATTGCAGCCATCTTTAAGTCCTAGTTTTTACAAACCAGTTTCTTGTTGATACTGACTGTAATTGGTGTTCACCAGGTTGGAAAACTTGTATTCACTCGCAACTACTGTATGAAACTCTGTCAAACTCACTGCTTGCAGCTGCAACAACCGGTTCTCGCATGTGAGAGTAAAAGATTTTATTGTTAATTTTGCATCTCTCACAGCTTTTTAAAGTGTACTCGCAGCTCGCACCTTCAAATTTATTTCACTCGCTACTACGCGTAGGCCAAATCATGCATGTTTTCCAACCTGGGGTGTTTACAGTTATCCGGGTTAAATTATATACACTTACCTCACATAAGTATTGCACCACCTAACATAAAATGGCGCCCAAAAGTGTCTTTCAGCCCAACCAACAAAATTTGCATAACAAAAACATCAGCATTTAAAGGTTTCTCTACCGGGTGTTTTGGCGCGAAAAGAATTGTTAATTCGTTTGCTCTTCATTCATAAATAAAATGAAACGTTATTTTGTTGGTTTCTTTGATAAATTAGCAAAAACCTCCAGACAACACTGCACAAGATTTTGGCAGTATAGCTGGAGGAGTAGGCCAAAACAAAATGAGAAACGGATAGATATCTGGGGGCAAAGANACATTGCAGCCATCTTTTAAGTCCTGTTTTTACAAACCAGTTTCTTGTCGATACTGACTGTAATTGGTGTTCACCAGGTTGGAAAACTTGTATTCACTCGCACCTACTGTATGAAACTCTGTCAAACTCACTGCTTGCAGCTGCAACAACCGGTTCTCGCATGTGAGAGCAAAAGATTTTATTGTTAATTTTGCATCTCTCACAGCTTTTTAAAGTGTACTCGCAGCTCGCACCTTCAAATTTATTTCACTCGCTACTACGCGTAGGCCAAATCATGCATGTTTTCCAACCTGGGGTGTTTACAGTTATCCGGGTTAAATTATATACTGTACATACATCCACATACATACAGTTAACCAGTTTATACTGATCATACCCTGCTGCATTGTACTTTGAACTGAGCACTTACAATTTTGCGACTTTTATTTCAAAACATTATTGAGAGGCAAGAAAAGAAGCAATTGCCCTATTCTTAGGTTTATGACATACCAAGGAATTAAGACATTTATTTACACTAAGAATTCTCAAACATGATCAGTTCAGTTCAGTTCAGTTCAGTTTTAATTTTAAAATTCCACAACATACATCCTTCATATAAAAAAAATTAACTAAGCTACCATAATAAATTACACAAATTATACGATATGACATAAAGCAAATAACAAAAATTAGATGAAAGAAAAAATTAGGGAATGTATGCAGAGGAATTTCTTAAAGGAGGAGCTCTCTCAGTAGATAAACTAATCGAGGAAAGACCATCCCCCATTTTAAAAGCCTAATAAATCAAAATAATGATCGGTTATTATACATGGATTGATGAGAGACAAATTGTCTTATCAAAAGACTTATTGATAGTCAGTAGAAAAAAGATGAATTTTTAATTGACGACGGAAACTCAATGCTGAAGGAGCTTGCATGATGCACCACAACCTGGCCCTGGTAGCTGGTCATTTTTCAGAGGTAATAGATTTGAATTAAGAAATGTCAATAGATCACTAAAGTTCTTAATTCTTAGTTATCATGTTTTCATGTGACTTCTAAAGCATTTGTTTTTATATTTTACTGATCAAACACAGGCCCATATCAATACTGCTTTATTACATGGGGAGGGGAGAAGAACATAAAGTTGCATCCTGTTTGGAACCCAAACCTGTGGTACATACATTTTGCAGAGTCTGCATTTACACCTCACTTGAAGGCATTGAGTCCGCATAAATAGCCCGCTCGTGACCAATATCAACTCCTTTTCAATCATAAAACAAAAGTTGTGATTTAATTGCTATTGATATTAAACCAAAGAAATTCCTGAGGATAATGCAAGGATTAAGAAGCCTTTGGTCTCCACTGCTAATGACTTTAGCATTATTATGCGATAACAAAGGGCTGTCAGCAGTTTGTCAGCAAAATTCAGGATAGTGTTAACGCTCAGCTATTTATATGGACTCAATGCCCTTAATGATTACGATTTTTTTATTATGATTATTACACAATTAGGATCACCTGTAAAATGTTTTAGATGATTGATCCTGGCAAAACAGCAGATATTTAAGGGTCTAATAAGTACACAACACAGGTCAAACTACCAATGAACATCAGCGGCAATAAGAAAGTGGACATCAGAAGAGGTGACATCAAAATCAAACAACACACCTCAGTGATGTATCTAGGCTGTATTCTTGATAAAAACAAAAAAGGCAAACTATTGGCCACCAGGACCCTGGGTAAAATCAGTGGCTGGCTGAGGTTCCTTATGGAGAGCAAAATTTTCTTGACTTCTCTCTCCGTAGGTTACTAGCAAAATGGACTAATCCAGCCCCACTTTGACTATGCATATGGAGTGCTTGGTTTCCATTAATTATAATAGGTTAATAACCAAAAAAAAAAAATTCAACCAGCCCCAAATAAATGTATTTCTGTTTGAATCTAAATAGTAGAGCACATATAGGAATCAAATAATATAAAGATATGAATTGGTTCCCCATTAAAGAGAAAGATTCAAACAATGTATTGCTACAAACGTTTTCAAATTTGTTGATAGCTTAACCCTATCCTATATGTCAGAGATACTCTTACCAGTTGGCCAGAGCCAGATCACTCAAAGATGTAAAATAATTTGAATCAACCCTTTCAAAGGAGTATGGCAAAGTGGTCTTTCCTTCCCATGATCTAAAATCTGGAACAGTCTACACTCTGACCTAAAATCTGCCAAGAACATTAGCAGTGTTAAACAAAAGATCAAGGACAAATTCTTTGAACAATACCTTGGTACAAAATCAAGAAAACAGCCCCTATGTATATTACGAAAATTCCAAAAGCTGCAAAAACATAACTAGATTGCACTTTTGACACAAAAATTGAAAACTTTTGTTTCAATGACACTAAGGGACCGTTATGGAAACAAGGTTGCACTGACCTTTTGATACTATTCCTGCCATTTTAAACTGGGGTTGTTTTTAGATTAGATTTTAACTTTTATATTCATATAATGTACACATGTAATTAGACAATCAAAGCGTCATCTCTTTTTTTCTTTAGCACAAAAAGAGTGTTGACTTATGAAAGACCTGTACTGAATATGGCCTTTTTTTATATCATCGTTAAAACTAAAATACAACAAGATACATTATTCTGTGCCGTCCATAGAAATAGACATGACATCATCTGGTTCTGGCTATGAACGGCACTGAACAATTTCTTCAACAACAATCTTATTAAGCACTTTGTGTACCATGGCACCATTCCATTCTGACAGGTGCTAGCATGTGCCAGTTTAGTTTAGGTCAATTGTTGTGAAAAACTATGCACTGGTGCAAGACCTGTGCAAAGATGGATAGATGTGAGTTACTAATGACTGATGCCATGGTTCACAAAGAGCTTTCTCAAAACAAAGAGGTTGCTAATCATCATGTTCGAAGAATTCCCAAAGACCCCACAGACCAGAAACGCCCCCCGCCACAAAACTGCCATTCCACCACCAAATACCGCAAACCGTCACCACCCAAAATAGCTGAGCAAGCAGAACCCGAGCCCCACAGAGGCCGCAACCATCACAGGGCCCAAGCCCCACCAACCAAGTGCCCCTGAAAGGCGCCCAGCCTACAGCACCTGGCAGCAAATCGCCAGCTCCATGGCCAAAAGACACCCCCAGCCCACAGAATCCCCGGGAACACTCTAGTTAAGCCTGTTAGTTGCTTTGATATATGCTATAGATGCCTCTAAAATCATTTGATTGTCAGTTTCATGAAATATTGGGCTACCGTAAGGAAGCAAATTAAGCAGGGCTTTTGAATCCATGTTGTTTAAATCCAAATCTGGAAGGTACTGTATGAAAGCTGTCCAAGGAGATCATTGCGCATAGGAACAAACAAAGGGCTGTGCAGGAAGAAGTGCACATTATCCTCAATTCCAATATTACAAGCACACATCGGACTCGGATATTGGAAATTATGGTGGAATTCACGCTCATTTAACATACTAAATTCAAGTCTAAGCATTGTCAGTTGTTTTACAACAAAAAGATTGAATAGTTCAAACGAGGAATTTTTAACGGTCTTATCAAAGTAAGCAATTTACGTTTTGAACTCACAGAATTCCTAATATTTCCATCAAGCATATTCCATTAATGAAGAACATTTGTGAAGCATGTATTTGAAGAGCGCTTTGTCTAACTGAAAGGTATGTCATCATCACGTTTGCCTCTAAGACCATACTAAAGTGTTCTTTCAGTTGGCAATTCTGCAAAAAGATAGGAAGGAGTACCCGTTTTCCTTAGGTTGAAAAG
>REGL01002071.1:33870-46534 GCA_004194395.1 Aurelia aurita complex sp. Pacific
TGAAAATGGCGGACAACAAAGGAACATCAACAGACGGCACGTGCAAGGAATGCTGGATGAAACAGACCCTTTAATGAAGAACATTTGTGAAGTATGTATTTGAAGAGCGCTTTGTCTAACTGAAAGGTATGTCATCATCACGTTTGCCTCTTAGACCATACTAAAGTGTTCTTTCAGTTGGCAATTCTGCAAAAAGATAGGAAGGAGTACCCGTTTTCCTTAGGTTGAAAAGATGACATAAGCGTCTAAATCATCTCTAATGGGATAGACTTTCCCAGCCAAGCTCATTGTAGAGCGTTTGTCTACTAGTTCCTCTCCACTATGGCCCTTGACACAAACACACATGAAGAATTTTTTTTATCCAAAATTCAATTCAATTTGATGGCTTTTTAAAAAACGCAACTTATTTTACCCACCCAGTTCTTGGTCATTTGGTTTTTAGTATGGAGCAGTAATTGGCTCTCCTGGTAATAATCAGTTGAGCAATCTCTAAATAAATCGATGGAAAACAAAGAAAAAAGAGATTGTAAGGAGAGCAATTTACTGTTTTGAACATTTCAAGAGAGCAATCAACCGCCCCCCCCCCCTCCACGATTTGAGGAGAGCCTGAAGGGGAGCAACAGCTATGGCTCTCCTCAAACAGCCAGGCTCCTGTACAAAAATATAAGGCTAAATGTGGCCTTGTACAGCGGATTATCACTTTGTTATGACCTTGTCCTAACCTTGTCCTAACCTTTCAAGAAAATTACAAGGCTATCAGTAGGGTTCCAAGTTACAACCAATCCAACACAAGGTTTTCACAAGGCCAGTTGGCATTTTTTGAGGTATTGACAAGGTTACAGCAAGGCTTCTCCAGGCTAGAACAAGTTTACAAGGTCAGAACTACAAGGCTTGTACATGGATATGACCTGGTCTTGTCTTGTCATACAGGCTTGTGCCTTGAAGCAAAGCCCCTCTTGATGCTTATGTTTACGAGTTTCTTACTTTTTATTGGCAGCAAGTAACATGAACCCAAAAACAATTACAGGGTGTAGCCAACCATATGACATTGAAGAGATGCTGGTTGCATTGAGTGATATGGGTCAAGCTAACATAAAGGAATACTTTGATGTTGCAAGTAAGAAAATTGGTAAGTTTCACTTTTTTCAAGTTTATTTTGTTATATTCCCATGAAAGTTACAAACATCATACAAAGATTACAAAGCGGCGATACTACAGGGAGCATGGAAATACATTGCAACCTTGCTACCAAAGCACTTAACAAAGAGATTCAAATTAAATTCATTTAAAAATTCGACATCGTGCAAAGACTAAGATTTAAACGACGTTTCGAGCATATACTGGAAATAGGAACACAACGATAAAATATGACTACTTTCCGAATTCACAGCTAAATTTATTAATCTTCAACTGATGCACATACCTTGCTTTTAAAATTTGTCCAACAAACACTGGAGATACAAGTTTGCAAAGTCTAAATGTACAGGGCTCCCGAAGCCAGAGGTTTTTGAAAAAGGACCTAGCCATGATTTTTACCATGGACTTTTTCCAAAGCAACTATAAAATTTAATTTTCAGTTTTTAATTTAATTTATAATATTTGTGCACAAAAGCTCTATCAGCTACTAAAAACAACAACAAACCCATAATGCCCTAAATGCTTTAATACAAAAGTTAAAACGCAAATCTTCAGAATGCTGTTCTGCGTAGGGATCGTACTTTGGGCATCATTGCCGACTGAGCAAGAAATCCTTCAATTTCTTTTTGAAAGTGTAAATTGCAGTACTAGTTCTGATGTTCAATGGCATTTCATTCTAATCTTTAGCCCCATAATGATGGAAAATCCTCTTTGAAAAGTCCAAATTTTGCCGTGGCACGTCGCTATCTAACGTGTTCCTTAACGGATAGTTAGATAGCTGTGACCTTGTTAAAAATCTTCCTTTCAAGCTGTCAGGGCACAAATCATTAGTTATCTTATAAATCATTAATCAATTAATCAAGCTTGAAACAGACAGCTAAGTGCATCTCTAGCCATTTTTCAATCTGGAGTTCTACAGGGTGTCCCAAAAAAATTGTGCCTCGTTTGCCAGAAGATTGCGACAAAACGGCGAAAGATTCTCGCCAAAGCTTTGCATGATGGTGTTCTTCAGATATTCAATTAAAGTTTGCTACCATTCCCGTAAAAATCCGTTGAAAAAGGATGGAGCTATGACATTTAGGAGACCAAATTTGCAGGATGACTGAACCAGCGGTCGGCCATTTTGTCTTACTATTTTGCAGCGATCACGATAGCTTCATGGATGAAATGAAACAGCAGCCTCCAATTTCATAGCTCTCACGAGAATTCCGATCATCATCAGAGAGTTCAACCATTTCTTACCTCACAGAAATTATTTCTTACAGCACATGAAGCTACTTATCACTGAAAATAGTAGGACAGAATGGCCGACCGCTGGTTTCAGTCATCCGGCAAATTTGGTCGTCTGAAGGTCATAGCTCCATCATTTTTCAACGGATTTTTACGTGGATGGCAGCAAAATTTATTGGAACATCTGAAAAGCAGCATCATCTAAAAATTTGGCGAGAATCTTTTGCCGTTTTGTCGCAATCTTCAGGCAAACGGGGCACAATTTTTTTGGGACACCCTGTATATAAGCGTGCAAGCTCTATTCTGCAGACGCTGAAGATGATCAAGTTTGGTATTAGACGAAGTATCGTAAATGACTCGCAAGCAGTGCCCTTTAAACTTGATCCAGCTTTGTCTGCGGGAGGATATTCTTTAGCTTTCGGATAGAGGAAAGTCCACTTTTGATTTTACTTTTGACTTTCTTATACTGTGCAGACTACGACAGATTTTCATCCACAGTAACCCCAGGGTATTTTACTTCCTGGGTCCTTTTGATTTCTTCTCCGCCTATATCCAGATGGACAGGATTTTGGATACGGTTTAACTGCCGTTTATGGCCTATAATCATGAATTCAGATTGTTTGGTATTTAAACTCATCGCATTTTGACGCAACCATTCTGAGATATTAGTTAATTCATTTTGCAAATCGTTGCAGAGTTTTTCCATCTCTTCTGTAAAACAGGTCACACTGGTTTAAGGTCAAAGTTGAAAATTCTTTTGTAAAATCACTGTGATATCAAATCATGGCCAGGTCCTTTCTCAAAACCTCTGGTTTCAGGTACACTCAAATTATGACCTTGTGAACTCCTATCTCCAGTGTTTGGTGGACGATTTTAGAATGCATGGTATATGGATTTAAGTTGAAGATCAACAAATATAGCTATGAGCTCAACAAGTGTCGATGTTTTCTCATCCTCGTTTAGTCAAAAGGGGGTAGGAACTTTTTTTGAGGCACCGTGCATGAATATATACCGGGTGTCCCAAAAAAGTATAGGCGTTTGAACAGTTCCTGTGAAGGAGCTTTGTATTCAAAAATTTTGTTTTAAGTTCATGGTATAGATAAGATCTGATAGTAAACGCAATTCCATTTACATGATTTTTCATTGTGCGTTAAAAGAAAAATTTACAATTTTATGGAATTTCAATGGTAAAACCCTAAGCAGTAAGTTAATAATTAGATAAAAATGAATATGATATAAACCTAAATAGGATAACAGATTGATGTCCATTTAAATTAAGTATTATTATCAAAAGATCTAATATGGTTGTGAACAGCAGCTTTGTATTTACAGTAATTTTTCTCGTTTCTAATGTTTTCCGGCAATGCATTGTAGTAACTAGCGCCTTTGTATAAGAACTTTCGCTGTCCGTTGTTTGACTTTGCTCGCAGCATAGTCAATAAATGACAGTTTCTTGTATTTACGGATGAATTTCATCATTTCTTCCAAAGCAATCCCTCAAATAGATTGGAGCAGTTCCATTGACTTATTTGTGCACGAAGTTCAGTCGATGCTCAAGACGTCGTTCTTTCAGTGGTACCCAGTTCAGTCTAACTAAGGCTGGAGAGACATGATCATATCTTCTAACCCTAGTGACAATTCGAGCAGCAAAGTTCTGAGACTTTGGCAGTTTTGATAAAACACACTGAGCGGCATTGCCATAGACGAGATCACAGTAGTCGATTACTAATAATGCAGTGGCTTGAACTATACTAGCAGAAGTCTTTTCACTCATCATGTTCCAAAAATAGCTCAGGGCAATAGGTTTTCCATTACAACGTTTCCTAACATATTCAACTTGATGATCCCATTAAGAGAGCTATCAAATGTAACACCAAGATTTTTTGCCTCGATAACAAAAGGCAAGGTTGCACGGTTTAATTGGATTTTCTTGTGATTTTGAGGGATTTTGCTCAGCATAGCTGGTGTGCCTATCAGCATGAAGTTGAATTTTGTTGGATTTGCTTTTAATTTATTTTCGTTTAGCCAGACAATGATGATGTTTGCGTAATGCAGTTACTATCTATGTGTAATCTATAAAAAGTTTTTAGGGCAGCTAAGCAATACATTATTTTTGGAAGTTTCTTGAGCTATGAAAGTGCAATTTACTCGTCACTATTCAAAAGCCCAATGTGGCTGAACAATCACTACTGCAACTAAACTTGGGTGGAAAAGATCCTTTGGTTCTAGAAGAAACTACTCAACACCGTTCAAGTTCCTTCAGTCCTAGAACCTTGCTCTGTGAACTATTACAAGTGTAAATGCATCTGTTCTTGTAATATTTTCTCTAATTTGTGTAGTAGTTTCATTGATCAGGAGATTTTAAGAATGCGAATTTCAATGGTTGAACTGATTCAAAATTTTCTTCAAATTACGCATTTATTGTGGTAGCATAACTCATTAACCATGTCTCAGGCTACCCCAGACATTTTTCTTGTTTATGTGAACTACTCTGGGAATGCAAATCCGATTTGACCATGCGAGGTTGCAAAATCTAAGTTGAGATCTCATCCATACCATAAACTGAAACTAGAAATTTTTGAATGCAAGGCTCCTTCACAGGAATTGTTCAAACGCCTATGCATTTTTTTTGACACCCGTAGAGTCCCGAACAAGGAAAGGACAGACAGAACAGAGCATCGCAAACTAATCGCATTTGATCTGACGTCCTGTATATATTCGACTAACAGTTTACGCATTTGATTTTCGCAAAGTCGAATTCACCTATTTTTACAGTGCTCATGAAAATGCAAGAAGAATTACAAATATCTCTTTATCTCTTATCTTTATCTCTTAATATCTCTTTGCTATTAAGTAGAATTCGACCCAGTCAGCATATTCTTTGTCGTACGAGTTTTGTGGTCACTTTTTCTTTCTCGTCGGATTTTCGTAGCATTATTCACACTCTGTTACCACGAACAACTTGATACTACAAACCAATTTTGAGATCATGACGGCTTACAACACTTCTTGAATTTGGTCCAAGGTCAGAAATCCTCATTCATTAATTTATTCAATTCAATTCATTCATATTCATTTAAATTGATCATTCACTCATTCAGTTTCAGTAGGTAGCACCTCTAGACTTGTGGTCGGAACAAGGAACTCATGACTCTACTTAGAACAAGGAAAATCCCTGAGATGTATATAGAATCATTCGGCATTTGCTGATACGGTATACAGTATAAACCCGCATATAAGAACCTTACATTTTGAAATCACCCTGTTTAGGTTCTTATGCACATGATACTATTCTTGAAAACAGGATGCAAGGTTCTTAAATAGGTTCTTATCAAAGAATTAATTACAGATCTTCGGGAATTTAGGCCAAATATAAGAAAACAAGGTTTTCACCTACTCATTATCATGACACAATTTTCTAAAGAACGATATACACACAAGGAATTTTTTACAAATGCTTTGTATATGGCTAAATTTCTTAAAATATTTTATCACATATTACCAACCAGTAGTTTACATTTAGCTTTTTTAAGCTAAGAACCTTCCTTGAATTTCAGGATGAATAGGTTCTTCTGTAATGGGGGTGAAATTTGAACATTTTAGGCCTTAGCTTCTTATATGTGGGTGGTTCTTTTATGCGGGTTTTTACTGTATATGGTATATATGATATATAGTGTATAGAGGACCTAACCATTCGAAGGAAACAGGCATCAATTTGATCTTTTGCGCTTTTTATTCTTTATTTCAGTGCTGATTAGTATCGCCCACTAGGGCATCTTCAGAGCAACTGATTTATTCAGAGTATCTATCTCTATTTATAGTATATTGTCTGTTCATATAAGGTTAATTAGTTTACAAGTATAATTTTGTCCTTATACGGTAAACATTTTCTTGTCGTATGTTGTTGTTGTTGCTGCTAGCCTCGTTCTCGTTGTTTTCAGTTAAGTTGTTGTTGTCGTAGGGGTCGGTTCTCTTATCATGGTGTTGTATTTTTGTGCTATGTCACTTGACGTCAGATTTTCTTTCGTCCATCGTTCTACGAGCTTCGCTTTTCCAAGTTTATTTTCGGTGCTTCTTTGCAAGTGGCTGATTCCGTGAATCTTAAGCCACCTCGGGTGTACCTTTACCCTGTTCGTTCTTTTCTGTTCGGTTCTTTTCATTGGCGTTGTTCGCAATGTTTTGATGCGATGTTTTCGTTTTGTGTGTTGTTGTTATGAAGTCCTATGACGTTGGTTGTGTGTCTTCGTAGTCTTGCTGTTGTTGTTGTTGTTGTTATTTGGTTTTGTACCGTTTTGTAGTGTGTCATTTGTCGTCAGATGTTTTCCCTGTGTTGTAAGGTCAGGTCTCGGTGAGTTGCAGTTGTTGTTGTTGTCGTCGTCATACTTGTTGTAGTTGTTGTAGTTGTATTCTTTTGATGCGCTTCCTGAGTCTTTGTAGCGGGCCATTCGCGTCTGGGTCCAGACTAAATATTATGTACAGGGTGTCCCAAGAAACATGTGCGCTGTTTGAGTGGCTTCTGCGGATCAGCCATAAATCCAATTTTTCTGTTTTTAAAATTCTTGACAGAAGAGACTTCAAACTAAAGATTGACACCAAGTTTGAGTAAATCCGATCACTAGTTGCTGATTTATGGAGCAAGAAAGCCAAAAGTATTGTCTGCCTCAAAACCAGAGGATTCATTATTCTCCATTGCGTTAAAATCAACGAAATTGATTGAAAAAAACGTACCTAACCCTGTTTTCTGATGTTCATAAGTGAGATAGATAGTCATACATTGAATTTTGTGACAGCCAAGAATATTGGACATATCTAGGGTTGCTAGCAATGGAAATGTGCAACACAAGTGCTTCAGGCCATGACATGCGTCCATCAGATATTTTGCTTCTCAAAGTGATAAAGTCGTTTTAAACCAACAACATTGCGTTCAGCATGCTGCTTGGTCAATATTCTTGAAGAATATGGTCATTGATTACTCCCAACTACGTTTCCTGGCATAACTGTAAAGTTTAAGTTCATTTACTGCTAAAATTCAAGTTATAAGGTTAAGTACGGAGATGAAATGCTCTAGTTTTGAGCATCCAGTGATTGTGACTTTCTTTCTCAATAAATCAGCAACCACTTGTCAGATTTACACAAACTTGGTGCCAAAATCTAAGTTGAAATTTTTTCTATTTACAAATCTAAAAAACAGGAAGTTTAGATTTATGGCTCCTCCACAGTAGCCATTCAAGCGGCGCACATGTTTTTTGGGACACCCTGTATAGTGTACCGTTGAAGAGGTTCTAACCATTCGGAAAAAAGGCATCAATTTGGTCTTTTGCGCTTTTTATTCTTTATTTCAGTGCTAACGATATGGTATAGATGGTATATATGGTTATATGGTATATATGGTATATATATAATAATAATAATTATAATTTTTATATAGCGCTAAAATCTATTAGATATATATTCTTTTGCGCTGTGCAATACCTAAGATAAAATACATATATTGTATATATGGTATATATGGTATATATGGTATATAGTTTACCGTTGAAGAGGGCCTAACCACTCAAGAAAACGGCATCAATTTGTTCTTTTGCGCTTGTTATTATCCTGTTATTATCATGTTATTTTGTTATTATCCTGTTATTAGAGCAACTCTAGATCATATTCTATCATATTTGGTATGTATGGTAATGCATATATGTATAGCAATATCAGATGATATTTTTTCTCTAACAAGGAATATTATCAATTACATCTAACTAAGTAATATCAAATCTTAACATATCAGTTGTTCGTAAACAGGCATTGCCAGGCTGGCGACTCCAACATGGGGAGAACGATGTAAATGGGTACCTTGAGCTGGAGTCCCAAAGAAAAATTTTGGGAACTCACCCTTTTTCACACCCTTTTTAGTGCCCAGAATCACCCTCTTTCCTTCCAGGTAATACATTTGCCATCAAAATTCAAATGTAGCTGGATAACCTATGCATCACATTTTTACAACTTGGGAACAGATCCTGGAGAGACCTGGGTGTATTTTTCCCCTCACTCCGCCCCCCCCCACCGTAATGCCATCACTTGTCTCTAAATTCTCTCTTCTTTGCCTGTTAAAACTATTGACGATCGTCAACTTATATATATGATCCCATTAATCAGGGTTATCAGCCTCTTCATTGCATATTGGGATATCTTAACCTCATGAATCTCCTGCCTTGTAGTCAAGGTAAGAAAGTTTTCCAGCAAGTCACGAACAGACGACTAAATAAAGACCCCATCCAGCCTGAGAACAGTCTCAGATCTCTTTACGCAGTCTTTGAATTCTGTATTGCCAAGGTGTACCAACCAGCAAGGATATATCGCCCTTGGACACCAGGCAAACTATCGCTTTCATACTCCTCCTTTGTTAAATCTTGCTTTAGATTTTTAAT
This sequence comes from Aurelia aurita complex sp. Pacific, assembly GCA_004194395.1. Classification (NCBI taxonomy): domain Eukaryota; kingdom Metazoa; phylum Cnidaria; class Scyphozoa; order Semaeostomeae; family Ulmaridae; genus Aurelia; species Aurelia aurita complex sp. Pacific. The sequence continues at coordinate 42,657 of REGL01002071.1, forward strand.
AGTTAAAATCAAATCATGCATATACGGAATAGATTATAAATGACAGGGTATACATATATATTTCGTGCATTTTTCTTGTTACCATACTGATCTTGATCCTATGTAAATGTTTATTTAATCCTCTATACAAGTATTCTACTCCGTTACACTGTGCTGGCAGTCATACTTTTGCTGATATGGAACTTTTGTCCAACATGCAATTACAATGTTGATATGAAATTGTCTGGCGGTTTTCCAGAGTCGTGTTTTCAATACTATTTCGTGTGCAAGTTCAGGATTGTATATTTTCCAAAAGACTCTTTTCAGCGTTTACTTACAGCCATCTACCACACTAACTAATTGACGACGCCACTTGCACCTGCCTCTGTTTTCTTGCTTTTTGGATCCTGAGAATATAAAGTGATGCCAAACTGATGAAGGTCGATCCTAACTCAAATAATGAGTATATTGATGCACCAATCCAAAGGCCTATGCTTCCACCAAGGTCACTGATAACCTGACTTCTTCCATATGCGGGTATTTGTTTTATTGTTTCCACTGTGAAATCTTCGAAATACACTTGAAGACGTATGAAATTGTCTTTGATGAATTCCTTAGAGCATGTCTTTGTGTAAACTCCAAAATCTTCCAACTGTGAGCACAGGTTTGGCAAATCAGTTTTAGAAGGCCAGCTTGCTGTAGATACAGTTGGTTTGTATCTCTGTTCTTCACATGGTAATGGGCATTCGCTTGTTGTTTTATTGGGCATGCTGAAATTGTAGTTGATACAGTCATATTCGTCATATGTTTCAAAGATTCTGTAATTGAAAGCTTTATTTGGAAAAAGTTGCCGCAACTTATCCCCATCCTCCAATGAAACAGCTTTGCACTGTTTCATTTTCTTTCTTACCATGGACATAAATTTGCAAACGTTCACAGAATATTTACCAACCTTTGGAAGTGGTATGCCAGTAATCTGTTCTGCATTGGCATCAGTAACACATTTATCAGGGTATGGGGAAGGTAGGCGCACAATACGTTGTTTCTTTATCTTTATGCTTGCCATATTCCCTGGAGAAATCATGATTGCATTGGTATCAGTAAAGAATTCAATGTGTTCATTTTCATCGTGAATCATAACCAAGATGCTTGCAGGGGTATAGTCTTCTAGGAGGGGTCTTTTCCTGCTTGCAGGACCTTGACTCCTATATATATGCTGCTTCAGATTTAGTAACAGCTGAAAGCTATGTTTTTGACCTAAATTCCTTTGGGTTCTATTGCTGCTTACTTTCATGGTAAAGCAATTTCCATGTTCCAAAGATGTGGAAATCTTGAAGTCCGATGTGAAGTTGCATTTCAGAACGCCAAAACTGCATAATCTCTCATCCACGAGAAAATCTTTCATTGTCAGACCATGAGTTCGAAGTTTTGTTGAGTTATTTTTAGCCAAAAAGTAGGAATTCCAAGACCCCTTGAACTGTCTTGTACTGCAGAACGTAATGGCTGGAAAGATCATACTCTGGTATGCCGTGTTTTCTTGAGTTGTCACAACAGTTTTTAGCATAAACTGTGTGAAAACTGCATGGATTTGCCAAGCAAGTAATCCGAAGACGCTTAAAAATACAAGAAACCAAAACAGTCTCATATAGATATTGCTTGCAGAGTAAATTGATGATAGACCATGGATTGTCGTCGATTGAATATAGTTGGAAACAATAGACTTGGCTGTAATTTCTTTTCCATCCTCGCCAGTGATCTGTTCGTCTTGCAGAATTTCGTTATTTTGCATCTTACTTTCTCTTCCGTTCAAAGTTCGCTCCATAGCTGTTTTGCTTCCTAGCTTGAGGACGACAGACTGCAGAAATGAAGATGAATGCTACCGAGCCAAATTAACGACTTCGAAATATCTAATTGTTACAATTTTACACGTTTTTTGGTAAAGGAATATTTTAGCTTCGCTGAGTGCCCACTTTTTGCATTTTTGACAGAAGGATTTTGAAGAATGATGTTTTTTGTTGATGAGATAAACTTGGCTTATATGAACATCAGTATCCGCTATCCGTACGTACTCCTTTACTCCTTTTTGTTGTAAAAACTGAATGTTTTTACGATGAAGTAGGGTGTTTCTTGTTTGTGTTATTTCATTGTCACCAGCACACGAAATAAGGTGTGTTTACCAATGTTGCGTAGTTACATGGCAGGTATTCCAAGGGTCTATTTCCATGTGAATTATATAGATGCATGTTGTGTATCATTTTGCATTGGTAGATGCTTGGCCACAAAATATAATATACTCAATTATTCATTTAGCAAGCTGATCGCTTACTTCTGAAATTTAGCTAACAACGGATATAGAAAATGATTTATTTCTGTTAACGGTAATGTGTCCATGTAAGTACAGCGACTTTGCTATTTTCACGTGACATTTCATGTGATCACTTTAACGTATGTTTAAAAAGATAGCCAGGTCTAATATAACCAGACTGATTACTTGCGGCTGCGATTCCAGAGCTGAACCCAAAGTCTCACAGGAAGCAGCCTCGTTGTAAAATTTGAATTCTGGTTTTGCACGTGATCAGTTAAATTATACCAATCACAGGGCGCTCTTCGGGCTCTTCGTCAGAATCGTGTCAGCATATTTTGACAAGAGTGTATACGCTGCTGTACTTACATGGGCACATTACATTTAAAGTAAATCAACGGAGTTAAAAGCAACTTAGTTAGGGGGACTGGGTCTGTCTAAATGTAACCTATTGTATTTGACGTTCTCGATCGATGACAACAATAGAAACATAAGTGGCGTCTGCTGTTCTTTTGTGATATTTACTTTAAGCGTAGCGAAGGGACAAAGGCTGGTTTAAGGCTCGATGACTTATTTCTTGGAACTCGATGGCTTCAAGGAAACTTTGTCTGTTTCGCTACAATTTTGCCAGTCGACTTTTCTGAAATCTTCAGTATTTTCAGAAATGGAGTGCTTTTGTTTTTGTTTTAAGAATGCAAGACAATTTTGAACACACTAGATTTTCATCGTAGTTTTTAAACTTTTGGCATAACATGAAATGATTTTCAAGATAACCATAGGTTCTGAATGTCTTAAATATATTTGAAAAATAGTATAGATTTAAAATATATAGAATATATTGCAAAATATTTCATTCTTCTGGTGCTCGATTTAGAAATCTGATGGAGTCACATCCTCAATTGAGCTGAAATATAGTGTACGCTGTAATTTCGAAAATATTCAAAATTTCTGAAAAGTCCAACGGGATTCGGAAAGGGATTCCATTATTCCTGTACTGAGAGGAGCTAAGGCTTGACAAAGATTGTGAACGAAGGAGCGATTTTATGAACCTGCCTGACTTCATTCAGTTGTTCCTCATTTTTTTTATAAAAGGTAGACTACATCTATCTAAAATTTTCTATAACATAACGTAATTACAAGACGATACCACAGGGAGAATGAGAATAAGTTGCAACCCCGTAGCTTTAACGATTAACATAGAAAATTTACATGAAAATAATGAACTAACCAGAATATTATAGCATAAACTAGAAGATACGAAAAGAAAGGAAATTTTGCAGAAGTGGGAAGCGGAGAGGAAAACTCCTCATTGAATTCACGAATAGGCATTCTTAATCATTATTCAGAGAATGGCGTAACGGAGCAGTGTGGCAACTTGTGTGAAACAAATGTTGCTCAATTGATAAAAAACGTTTGACTTTAGTTGAACCATGGGTAGTTAGACACTGCTGGTGTGCTTCTATGGAGGAGCGCTGGATATTGTGTATCTGCGGGGGAAATTTTTTTGCAGTACTGCGGAGGAGATATCGAAAGAACAAAAATATTAAACTATTAAAATTCTTCTCTCTCCTTCTCTCTTCGCTTCCGATATCTCCTC
>REGL01002072.1:6333-22193 GCA_004194395.1 Aurelia aurita complex sp. Pacific
TCATTCCATTTTTCGATTGACCACACATTGCGTTTGAACTCTTCAATTTTCAAAATTCTCATTGGTTGCGAAGTCTACTTTTCAGAAGATTTTGATGTTGACTTCAGATGCCCAAAAGAATACCCCAAGCAATGTCTAGCTTAAATCTTCACACCTTCACCATGTGCCGAAAATAGCACAAGTAAAACCAGACAAGGAAAGGAATAAAATAGACCCATGAGACCACTTTACTTTATTGTTCACAAAAAATGATTTTCTTCACACATTATCAACAATAGTGCATTGTTCACACGGTCCGTCCCTAGCGTGGCATGTAGAAGACATTGGGAATAACCTAAAATGACATGACAAGGCAGGTTATTTCTGACTTGGTGAAACCTGATGTAAACCTGTGAGGGGCTGCAACTCACGTTTCTGGAATATTTATTATTTTGCCTTTGCAGCTTTGTTCGATAATGGGAGCATCGCTGGCAGTTTCTGTAGCAGAAGAGATTTCGGAAGAATGCCCTACTACCAAGACCAGAAATGACTCTTGTATCAAGGTATGTACATCTTTTTTATCTCGTTTTTTTATGACTGTTTTACCGGGGAGAAGAATAGCCAGCAAGCAAGCAGCTTATTCGCGGCTTTATTTGTTAATTCAAACTAGGTTTCTGGCTGCTATACTACAGCTGATGTAGGTCTGTGGCACTACGGTTATTTCTACCCTCAGAACTACCTCTGAGCACTCATTTACCGACCTTAGAAGGATGGACAGCGAGAGTTGGATGTTGGCTTGTTGTGGCTTTGTAATTCCGACGACGGGAAAACCCACGCTGGTAGACCCCATAAGATTCAAAACACTGCGCCTTAAACCACTTGGCCACACCTCCAAGTTCGTTTATAGTCTATTAATAGCACATGGAAAAGCTTTTCTTGAAAAGAGCTTCATATTTAGTCTTTATGGACGAAAATTCTAAGTCCTATTTTGTAGCATTTCAGCTCGTGTATGTTGCTGCTTTGTGCTGCCGGTGTGCTTTCTAACCTTTCTTTGTAAAGGCCCCCTTGTAACCTGTTGGGCGAATGTTCATGTGTCTTGTGCCACCCATATGGGCCTGTTTTTTGGCCAAAATCCTCTTCACAGGAAGGTCTTTTTTCTGCAGGTTATTCATCCTAAAAGTGGGTATTAAGGTACCCTGGGTACCAGACTCTTTATGTTAGAGAGTCTGGTACCCAGGGTAGTATCAAGGTAAATTTTAGTAATTAGAAATGGGTAGCTTTTTAAAAACCAGGCGGCAGATCCCCGTCCACACAACGCATCTGTCTAAAATCAAACGAGTACGAAATATTAGAAATTGTTCATTCTTAATGACTACTTTAACTATTTATACTGAAAACAACTTACGTCTTATTACAGTCGTCCAAGTTACCGCTACTGGTATAACATCCTTGCTGTTACCCGGGGGGGGGGGTATTTCATTGTGAATATGATTCGACCTGAATCTGGACTTTGAGAAAAGAACCCATTCGTATGACGGAATATTCAAAAATTCGAAATTTTTGGCCTATGTGTATGAATTTGTCGATTTGAAACAAAGGAAAATTTCAGTTGTTTGGAGTGAATTATCATTATTGGGCCCATTGATAAGAAAATTCTCAAAGAACTACCCATCTACCAGAATTGTGGTTAAAAAAAGAATTTCAGATGAAAATACCCACCCATATGAGCGATACGTCCAGTAGCACTTAACAATGAAGTACCCCCCTCGCCCTCCCCCGGGTCCAGCTCATGAAATACTATGTAATGTTATTGTTGTTACTGTTATTTTTTACATGTGTTCCATGTAATTATCGTTTGTAAAATTACTGTTGGACCATGTACCAACTGGTAAATGGTACCTACCGGGTGTCCCAAAAAAACGCAATGGATTTGATCGAGACTAGCGACAAGAATTTAGGTCCAATCAATCCACAATAATTTTTCATATAATCCTCGATAGCTAACTTGAAGATAAATATCTTGTTTGTTTGATATTGGTGCATGGAGAGTTGGAATATAAATATTGAAAGTCCAGATTTGCCTGAACCTCCAAACCAGAGCTTGTGGCTTTTAGCCTAAACTGCAAACGCGTTGTTTTAGGGAATCTCCTGGATTACCGTCAAAGAAGAGAATAAAGCCTCATGCTGAGAGAAATATTTGAATAGAAATTCAATCAAATTCATCTATTTTATCCTGAAAAGACATATTTTGTTATGCGTCAAAAGTTTCGAAAAGTTAGCTTTGCATGTGCTTCATAAAAGAAAGTCCGCGAAGTAGTCTGCTTGGGTGTGAAAAATGAATTAGTTCTGGCAATCTTCACGACCTTAATGACATGCATTTCATTCTATCTTTCTTCGAATTATTATGAAACAAGAAATCAAATATACCCAAGGGAAAATTATCCGTGGATAAGATCCTTAAAAATGCGCATTCGTGCTTTGCTTTTTTGCAGGTGCACTATGATAGAAGAAATATATTCATTTGTGAATTTTCCCTTCGCCAGTGTTATGTTTGTCAATTTCTACCTTTCAAATTTCAATTGAAATGTGTTCCTAAACATACTACACTTTGCATATGATTGATGAGGTTCCTCAAGCGCGTCTTCAGTTAGGCCAAAATCCGAAACCTCTGGTTTGGAGATAGAAGCAAATTTGGACTTTCAAGATTGATATTTCAACTCTCCATGCACCAATATCAACAAACAAGATATTTATCTTCAAGTTAGCTATTGAGGACTATATCAAAAATTATTTTGGATTGATTGGACCTAAATTCTTGTCGCTAGTCCCGATCAAATCCGTTGCGTTTTTTTTTTTGGACACCCGGTATAGTCTTATATATTTCACACAAAAACAGCACTCTTTACTCATTTGATCTTCAATTGAATCGCATTTTCTATTTCGATACTGTGACAGTACCAAATTGGAGCTAACTACCAAGTGTCCTAAAATCATGTATGGTTCCTTTGCCAAAATATGCTAGCTCNAAGAGCATTGAACCGCCTACCAATCGTCTTCTGAACCAAAGAAATAAAATGCCCGAGGTAGATGTGTAGATATCCTTCTTCTTTCGATCTATGCTCATGTTTGCGCTTAAATACAGTTTCTGGAATGCACAGCAAGTGAGCTAGCTACCTGGTTTTCAGAGAAAGTTTTGTGGCTTTGCTTGTTTTGAATTTCTAGTTGAGGCTTTGAATTACGGCGTCAATCAAACCCAACTCGTGCTATTGTCTTACCAAATCTGTCCTTGTTGTATAGTCCTTTGCCAAAATATGCTAGCTCGAATTATGCGCCAATTTGAATGAAATACCAAGCATTTTGCAGCAGATAGCCTTACTGTGACCCTAAGCTGGGTTAAAAGATACCCTGGTTAAAATTGTCCGTCTTTAAAGTGAGTTTATGGGAACGCAACGCAAAAACAGATAACTTTTAACACGTTTTATTTTAACTCTGGCTACACCCTTTTTTTCAAGGAACTTGGATCAGCACTTAGTACTAAAAGTTTCTTAATTTCGCATTAAAATTTCGGTGTTTTAGAATAAAAATTTCTTAATTAGTTCCTTATTTTTAGGCCTAAAATTGCGGTATTGTTCGAAGTTGAGCCTTCTTCTCGACAAAGGGCTTCTATTTTGCATTGACATTGTCATCAAAGAAGAAGCCAAGCATAATAAGCAAAAATGAACAATGTTTGCAGTTAAAAGTTAAGAAAAGATGAAGGTACCTTTGTCAGAGAGACATAGAATACAGAAATAAAGTTTTAGAATTTCTTAACTGTTCTTTAGCGTAGTACTAGAGTTTCTTAAATTTTTAGTCATCGTAGTACTAGTTTCTTATAAACCAGTTTCTTATAAAAAAAAACATGTAGTGAAAAGGCAGCCTAAAAGTTCAATAATTTTTTAAGACCATTGCAATTCTGAGGGAATGTCAGTGAAACAGATTCAGATCAACAGTGAACCAGAAAAACAATGTCAATGTTTTTGTTTGTCTCTTTGCATCTTTATTTAATGTCTGTTTGTTTGTTTTTCAGTGAGTTTTCTGTCCAAGTGATGTTTTTGTTTGTATTTTAATGTGAAGTATTCAGCATTTGTCATTTGTCTTCCTGTCAATTCAGGTTTGAATAACTCAAGGTAAGCCTTACACCAAACGTTCTTCTTTGATAGAATTATCAGTCATGTAACTTCTGTTACGTTGCAGGATGTCCCAAAGTGATTGTACTCCGTTTGTGTGGCTGCTGTGGAGGAGCCGTGCTTATGATTTGCATTTTTTCTACTAAGATCCTTACTACACGAATTTTTTTATAAGGAACTAAGCATTTTAACCAGCACTGGATGCTTCTTAAAATTTTCCGACTTCGAACTGAGGGGTATATCACTCTCTAAAGATCTCGTACACCTTTGAACAAAATCCCTTTTGTTTTCAAGAAAAATCCGTAAAAGATCCCTGACAACCTTTCTTTTTAATTTCGTTTGCTTTTTTGGAAGAGTGATACAACCCTCGCTTTGGGCACTCAGAATTTCCATAACAATCTTCATGTCTGCTTCCTGTGCTGTCATGAACATTTCAAAACGAAGTTGAGAAGACTTTCTAGCGTTCATTTAGAAATTAGTGAAGTACCTTCCCAGTAATATGTACCCTGGATACCAGCAGGGTAAGTGATATGATGCAGGAAACAAGAAAAATTAAGTAAAGATATGCCAAGGATTTCATTGACAATAATAGATAGTTTCTTAAATATTTTCCCCGTTCTAGAGTTATTTAATTTTGATGGCGATCTGAGTGTTGTCTTTCTCATAAGCAATTATTGGCATTATTCTAATGAATTTGTTGAGCAATTGTTCGGTTATGGCCCATATGTCACAAGAAAGCCAAAATTAGACGTTACTTCAAAACCAGAACATTTACGTGCACCTTAGCTGTAAATGTGAATTTGATTCTAAAGTGGTTCTAGCGTAGTTAGTAGTGACAGAATGATGTTCTTTAGTAAAAATTTGTCTCAAACCACTTTCTGGCAGTTCGTATCGACGTTTGTTGTCGTGAATTCTTATTCTAATTCTCGTTCGTTGAACATGTTAACGTGAAATACACATCACAACTAAAAAGTCGGCTTTTAAGTTTGTACTAGACTTGCCCCAAGTCTTACCCAGAGAGTCTAGTACCCAGGGTTAGGGGGAGCAAAGCAAGAGACTTTATTGGATTGAGTCTAGCCCAGGGTACCCAAGTCTTAGTTTACTTTCAGATAGACTTATTATAGTTGACGAAATAGGCTTGGGGCAAGCCTAGCTTTGTACTAAAACCATTCTTATTTTGATCCTGATTATTTTCTGTTTGTTTTGCAGAATCTAAGGAGACCAATGCAAGTTGATTTTAAACTCGAGAAATTCATGAATCACTGCTTTATTCTACAAAAGGAGAAGAAATCGTTAGAATCACAAATTCGTATTGAATTGGATAACTGGCGGGCACGTGCCAAAAAAGGCGAACCGACGACAGAGAGCCGCCACCGTCTTAGTTTGTATCTGAAAAAATTCAAAGCTGCGCAGGAGACACAGGATATTTTGATCGAAAGAGAGAAAGTGCGGTTGTGCAGTTATGGAAACGAGGCTGACAGTAAGAGGGTCTTTGAGCTAAAAGACAAGTTAAAGTTTTTCTCAGTTTTGAACAGACAACACGAGACGTTGCTTGAAATGGTGCGACAAGATCTACAAGATTGCAGATTAATTTGCAGAAAAGTGAATGATGATGATTCACATGTCAGGTACAGTACGCTCCTGTTTTCCTTTTTTTCTTTTATTGTTATTTTCTATTTTTGCTGGCTCTGGTACCCAGGGTAGTACACTACAGTACAATATCTACTACCCTGTATCCCCAAAAAAGTACTCCTGTTTGAAAAATCGCCAAAATTTCATTATAAGGCTGATCTTCAATTTTCTTTTTGTGGCAAGAAGATCAACGACCAAACTGTTTTCCCAGGTATATACCGGGTGAACCAGAAAAAAGTTCCCACTTTCGAAAATTCGTAGCACCACAAGTACTGCATGAATTTGAATGATTCAAATTCTAGTTAAAAGCCAAAAGATCGAAGTATTTTTGTGACTTTTCTCGTCTCCTTACGAGCACTGCAAATATAGGCAAATTCAGCTTTAAAAGAAATTCATGGTTGCAAAAAGGCTGAAAAGGGCTTAAAACATTTGATCAAATCATTAGGACTCTCCTCGCAGACAACAATGCGCACGGGCGTTTCACCTCTCTCAAGAGTTATAAGACATAGATTTGCAAACAGATATCAAAGATTTTCAGTCCCATGGAAAAAGATGTGCAGATGATATCTCTCACCCATGAGAAATTGCATTTTTTCTGTTGTTCTGAGCGACGAGTCCTTTATCATTTGATCAAGCATTTTAGGCCTTTTTCAGTCAATTTGCACCATCAACTTTTTGTAAACTTGAATTTACCAATTTTCCAGTGCTCGTAAGAAGGCGAGGAAAATCACAAAAAAATACTTCAATCGTTTGGCTCTCAAGCAAAGATTGATGCATTCCAATCCATTCAGTACTCTTGGTGGTAGGAATTTTCAAAAGTGGGAACTTTTTTCTGGATCACCCGGTATGATCTTGTGATTGGTTTTAAAATTAGCAACTTTAGCTCTTTTTAGGGTTACCTGGTTTGAAGCATACTTCAAAAAGTATGGATGATTACCAAATTAATTTCTTTTCGTGTATTAAGCTTCCAGTAGTTTGGTCACAATTGTCAGAAAAAACGTAAATCATTGTAGACTTAAAAGCTCAATAGATCATAGAAAATCTCAATAAAATGACTCTAGCCAATATTAACGAACGTTTTCAGAGAGTATAGCTCAGAATGAGGCCTTTGATGTGTTATTTCATACCCTTTTGGTACCGAAAACAAACATTTTATCATCTTCAAACACATTTGGATCATTTTTTTTTCTTACATTCCAATAAAAGCTTACAATACATATTACCAATACACACTACTTACAAAATACTCTACCCTACTACTTAAACAATGCCATTTGGAGCGAAAACACGTTTTTTGGATCATTGGCATTGCCATTTGGATCATTGGCAGAAGAGATCAAAAAGAAAGTTCTATGATAGGTTTTATAATTGAATTTTGGCTATGTTTCAAACGGGAGTACTTATTGGATCATCATCATCATCACTGATTTTTTCAAAATGGGCTAGATTCAAGAAGGCCCAAGAATAGCTTATTTACAACATCTATGTTTACTGCACAGGCCATGGGCAATAATGGACCGTTGATGTNCCCAAGAATAGCTTATTTACAACATCTATGTTTACTGCACAGGCCATGGGCAATAATGGACCGTTGATGTGGCCTATATTATGATCAAAATTGTATTTTTACTCACTGTGTTGTTTCTCTTCCACAAGATTGCAAGTACAGCGCTTGATAATGTTGCTACTCCTTCGTTCTTCTCTCGTCACAACAAGGAATCAAATGCCGCCAATATTCAAATACAGTTGCAACGGTTGGAGCTCCTACGCAGCGATACGTCTCATTTCAAACTTCCCTTATCGCTGCGTAGGAGCTCCAACCGTTGCAACTGTATTTGAATATTGGCGGCATAGAACGAAGGAGTAGCAACATTATCAAGCGCTGTACTTGTAATCTTGTGGAAGAGAAACAACACAGTGAGTAAAAATACAATTTTGATCATAATATAGGCCACATCAACGGTGCATTTTTGCCCATGCACAGGCCGTAGGAAAAGCTAGATTAAAATTAAGACTTTCGTATGATATATCGATCCTTCCTAGTTCATTATTTCGTTTCTTATACATCAGTGGATTTAATTATGCCACTCAAACGGACCCATGAGTGGCATAATGGCCCTAGGTCACGTCAATCTGCCACGCGCATACATTAAAATAAAATCCACTAAATGTATGGTATCAGCATGGGTGGTAAGACGCCGCAGTTGCCGCAGGTTTGTTCTTTTGCAGAGGAAAATGTTATTTACTACTACAGAGGAGCTAGCATACCTACTCCGCAGAAATAAATATATTTTCCTCTGCAGGCGTGCATAATGTCCAAACCTGCCTGGGAGCGGTAGAAACTCTTTGAAAGCCTGCCTGCATTTCCATTCTGTACAACTAGGGAAGAGAAGCCTATTACCAGAACCAGTAAGAGTGCAGGTATCAAACAGTAAGTTATTGCACATGGAGCAACAAAACAATCCAGAAGTCAAGGGCCGCATAAGAATCTCAGCCTTGAAGGGTTCACTGAAGAACTTCATGCCATGTGGGAGGTAAGAAGAAAATTGGTTGGAGCACGTGCAGTGAGGATTGAAGAAGCAATGTGTCACCATTTGTTTGCTATTGTTCATCATCTTACTGCAATTAAACTTCATAAAGAACTATTGAAAAAACTGCCTGCAAAAAACGAACTATTTAAGAACACTGCCTGCAAAAAATCGCTTTGGAAAAGCTGCCTGGGAACTTTGTTCCCATATTCCCATGTTTATGCACGCCTGTTCCTCTGCTTCAGCATATATGCTGAAGTATAACTGCGGTGTCTAGCAACCCATGGTATCAAGATGTATCTGCGGAGGATCAGTTTCTTCTCCATGACTTCTACCGGGGGAGTAAAAAACTGACGGCGTACTTTGAAAGGCCACTGCTCCCTGAATATCAAGGCAGGGATACTGGCAAGTAAACTATTCAATAGTGGATAGACTAACTACTTCAGTCCCAATTTCCACTTCGCTCATTGAATTGGATGACGGCACTACGCTTCAAGTCTCTCAATAGCGATAACTACGAACGTGTAATCAGTCTAAATGGTGGATATGTTGAAATATATTTTAAAGTTTACCTGGCTGAAAATTGCTACTCCGTTCTGAAATTATGAGAGATTTTCTCAAGAAAGTCCTTCAAAACAGGACTAAAACCACGACCAATTTTCCTGCTTGGTATCAATGACTTTTCTTTCGGACATGTTATCCCTTAGGCAAGATGAATGTGTGATCCTTTGGAGCACAACAACACTACTCCGGGCGATTTAATCCTACCAAGAGGATAACAAGTGCTAGAACGTGTTGAAATCATTTCTGCAAGGCAGAAGTAGAAGTATTAGTAAAATTTGGTCGTAATTTTAGGTCCATTTTGAGGGGTCTTGAAGTGGCTGTCTTTAGAGAATCCCTCATAGTTTCAGAACGGAGTGGCCGATTTCAATCAAGTAGATTTTAGAATGGATTTGAACATGTGTTTCATTAAATGATATATTTGCCAGTACATTTTAGGTCCATTCTGAGGGTGCCTTGAAGTGGCTCTCTTTAGAAAATCCCCCATAGTTTCAGAATGGAGTGGCCGATTTCAATCACGTAAATTTTAGAATGGATTTGAACATGTGTTTCATTAAATGATATATTTGCCAATATATTATCGTCATGATATCCAAGGGAGCAGTGACCTTTTAAAAGGGGATTATTTTCTTGTCCTACCCTGTAGATGGTGTGAATATTTACTCATTCGGTACAATTCTTTGTAAGTCAATTCTTTGCATTCATAGATACAGAGTCACCCCAAAAAGCTAGCTGCGAAGTAAATACCATCTTAGATGCATCCACCATACCACACAATACCATCAAACAAGCTGGACCGCGAAGAAACTCCAAACACTAGTAACACAACTTTTATTCATTTTATCTCGATGAGAAAATCAACTCTCACTCAAAAGTGTAATCTTTTGAATGCCCCAACTTTTGACTATTGTAGATTCGAAGGATCATTGTATGACAAAATGGAGATTGTTAGATGTTTCTTTCTATTTAATCTTTCATGCAGGGATTGTCAAGAACTTCAGGCAGATCTTTCATGCAGGGATTGTCAAGAACTTCAGGACAAACATTTAGGCAAAGTTACAACAATAGCACTTCCCATTCCCAATTTACACAGACTATCCGAAATCAGTCCTAACTCGAGGAGAACGATTGCAGGGGTGGTCAAGTACCGTAAATTTTGTGAACCCACCTTTGTCCTGAGAAAAAAATAAATCAACCCCAATTTTGACCGAGGTCCATGACATACAACAGGGGCGGGCAAGTACTGTAAAATATTTGACCACATGTTTGTCCAGAGGAACTGGAAAAAATAACCAGTTCTTTTATCAAATAGTACGACTTTCCTGCCAAAAACAACCAGTTTTTGGGACAAAGGTGAAATTTGAATATCAATCTTCCTATTCCATCAGTTTGTCACAAAAATCAAGTTTTCTAACCTCCTATCTAATCAAAATCCAGAAGTTTATCTGTAAGCTGGTTTTCCCTTTGTCCCCCAAATTTCTGCAGAAAAGACCAGTATTTCAAATTTTCACGTAAGCGGTTCTACCTTTGTCCACCAAATTTACGGAAAAAGGACCAGAAATTCCAATTTTTCACTAAAGAGGTTCTACCTTTGTCTGGCAAATTTCCGAAAAGAAGGACCAGAAATTCTAATTTTTCATCAAAGCGGTCCCATCATATCAATGTCTGGCAACCGCTTTTGGGACACATGTATTTTCATATCTATAATTACCACTTGCTTTCGAAAACAGTAGTTGGTCGAAACTAGCGGTTTTTGGGACAAACATCGTCAATGATACATAATGTTAAAATTGTCCTCCAAATTGAAGAAAAATAACAGCGGAAATTTGCCATCAAAGACGACCAGTTTTTGGGACAAAGGTGGTGCAAAATTTTTTCATGAACTACCGGTTTTCGAACAAAGGTAGGACCATCGTTACCAGTGTGACATGCCCGCCCTTGATACAACTTAGAAAACGCCAAATTTTGAGGACACAGCTGGTTTCCACCAAATTATGGAGTACACTTAATTCTTCTCTTATTTACTGGCCATCTTAGAGTTTTCACATACAATTTTAGTTGACGAATCGTTACCTCCGTCCTGTTTCTTGCAGCCATCTAATGTCCCCTAGGTTTGCATCTTGGAAATAAAAATAGATAGTCTATATTTAACATACAACGGGGGAAAGGAAAAATTTCGGCAATCATCTGTGGAACTTGCATAATTTTCGATGGGGAAACAAAAATTTCAACGGGAAAATAACTTAAACGAGCCGTGGAAATTTTTCAGCGGGGTCGTTACGGAGGGGGGGGGGTGTAACAATTGCGATTTCAGCTTTGTCTTGCCATTGAGCAGAAAAAACCAACGCTGACATATGCCAATACAACTAGTTTTTGGGACAAACCTTGCAGTGACAAATTGTCCAAAAATATCGGGGGAAAAGCCAAATTTGCTGAAAGCAAAAAAAACCAACTCTAATGTAATGATTTTTTGCGAGAGTTTTTTGTCTCCACTGGCCATGTAATAAACTAAATTTTGCACCCTCTCTAATGATAAAAAATTTCTGAAAACTTTCTGACTCTAAGATTCTGGTGAGATTTATATGGCACTCAGTACAGCATAAGATTGAAAATTCATCCTTAGCTGTATTTACAGAGAACTGAGCTTTTGAAGAATGATGGGTACTAAAACCATGGTAACCAATATACTCACGAAATAGTCCCTGTCATCGCAGCAATAACAACAACAGCAATGACAACAACAACAACGACAACAACAACAGTACATTATTTTGCTCAAACTGGCACTTATAGACTTTCACATCAAAAAGTAGGACGAAAATAAACAATGGGTGCATCGTTTTTCTATTCACGTTGAAAGGAGGTTAACTTGTAGTCATGCTAACTTTTCAGTAGTTGGAAAATTTCATCGCTGTGGCGTGCACTATTTTGAGCTCATGGAAGTTAAGTGGCCTTCAAAATGAGGAAACTCTGGTTGAAAGTGAAAGGTTTGTTGATTCTTGGATTGAGGAAGCATTTATCTGGATACTTGTGGCTTTTGTTCATTGCTAGCATCACTGAAAACGTGAATTTTGAGGCGTTTGAGCAGACAAGTTAGGCCCATCCGCCATTGCCTGGAGCATTCGGCTTTGTAGTAATAGTAGTAGTAATTGATTTTAAGTGGGCTGATAGGGTTTCTAGCTATTTAAAGCTAATTTAGGCCCACTATGCATGCCGCATCCAGGCATGGGACCCCTAGTTTAACGTCCCTTTCGAAGGACGGCGCGAGGCGAGTTGCGAGGTCAGGCCTCAGAGGTCACCCATCCGGAGTTTGACCTCACTCGACCGAGCTTAACTTCAGTCACCTGACGGAAACTGTTTAAGCCACTCGGCCACTTTTCGTACTGTGTTGCTATGGTTTCCATACTGGACATGGGGGAAACAATTTCGTCCCAAATTTCAATGTGAAAGTCCATGAGTCGTAGTTATAGCGTCCATCAGCCTATCAATGGCAATAACTACGAACTAGTAATCAGTCTAGGGAACTAAGTCAAGTCACCAATCATGAAAAGTACAACTTGAACAAAAAGTGTCCAATACAAGACAGGTTTGCCTGTAATGTATTTTTCACCAACTCATACCTTTGTTGGTGGCGTTAATAGACCTAATTGGCTAAGGTTTTTTTTTGTCATTTCAAGTCATGTGACCATACCCTTGGGAAGTTTTAGTATCATGCTATAATTTGCACTCATGGCACAACTTTGCATGGCACGAAATATGTGAGAGAAATCAAAAGACGTTTTATCAAAGGAAATGATCACATGACTTGAAACGGGTGTAAACAAACCTTAGCCGATTTTGTCTGTTAGCTTGTCAGCTATATTTCTATTCTTATTTATTGCTAACATAAAATAAATTGCTAATAATAATAATAATAATTGTTGTAAAAAACAATCACAACATTACAAGATGATGTGCTGCTACAGAATGAGAGGTACTGTTCACGTTACTTTTGAATGAATTCTTTCAAGTTTTTAACAACATAAAATATGAATTCAAGTAGTTGCAAAATGTATTCTTATCATGTCCTTTGAATGTTTAACAAACAAGCATCTTTCAAACAAACATACCAAATCAATGATGGGTTACACTTGTTAAAGCAAAATAGAATAAATTGAATGTACAGCAGATTATTTTAATTTTGGCTAATACAATGCAGGTTTCTTTGGCTGTGGTTGCCTATGACTGAGAAGTTCATTTTCAATGTCATAATAAGAGTAAAAATCATATTTGAATTGTTCTTCATTTCTATATGTTTCAATGTATTTTTCATATCCTGTTTGATCTTCAGGGAATAATTTCTCTTCTGCCTTCATTGCTCCTTTTTCTGAAGACTTTTTAGCCTTTGTTGCTGCAAAGAAATATAAGAATATATACAGGGTGTCCCAAAATACATGTGCGCCGTTTGAGTGGCTTCTGCAGAGCAGCCATAAATCCAATTTTTCTGTTTCTAAGATTCTTGACAGAAGAGGCTTCAAATTAAAGGTTGGAACCGAGTTTGAGTAAATCTGATCACTTGTTGCTGATTTATGGAGCAAGAAAGCCAAAATTATTGGCTGCCTCACAGTGGGGCATTTGTACAAGGCATCATGACATTCGCTATTTAAGAAGAATTTTTTGTTTATTCTTAACAATTCATGTTTAAGGTCTTACTGCAACCATGTAAAACTATGTTTGAAGTAAATTGGTTGGTTAGAAAAAATTCAAATTAATTTCGTTTATTTTCTATACTAAATTACAGTTGTGATGTTGATTATTATTATGATTATTGGAAGGTTTTACAATGAAACCAGAGATAATAACTGCCAAAAATTTGTGTGCATCATGACGTTTCTGTTGCTATGGATAATATGAAAGCCCTTTGTAATTCTTCACCGTTTTAAGGATTAGATTGTAAAAATATTGTGGTTTGTTCTGCTAGGTACCCTGTAGACCCACAATAGCNTTTTGACTTCCCTTACTGACCCCCTGTCAACCACACTGTTAGAAGTCATAAGGTTAAAGTCATAATCCTCAAGATAATGGTAAAATTATAAATCTTAATTTTTTTTTCAATTACTGCCTTGTTGATTTCATTTGTGTAAGGTTTCATTCACGAACTAACTTCCCGTTGTAGTCAATTTCATCATTTTATCTATCAATAATTTGAAATGTAACCATATCAATTCATGCTTCTTGCAAACCCCTCCTCCCTTTGCTTCATTTTCAAAAATATCCCGTAGACCTCCTTATTCCTTCCCCCGGCACTCACAGTTTAATAATCCTGCTTAGGTTTGCTGCGACGAGAAAGTTCAACCAGGTAACTGCGAAGGCATCGTTATGAATTAAGGGTACGTCCAAATTAGACGCCATGCCAAAGATTAGGCCGTTCAGACCGGCTTGCGTTTGAACTGAAAATTTACCGGGACAAACAAGAATCTAGTCGTTATATTTAAGTTAAGCTTTCAGAAAGATTTAATGAACATGTTTATTGTGATTTGCCCAGTCTTAGGGCGTTTACTCATTTTCAAATCGATTTTGTTGCGAAACCTGACCATTTAGGGCGAAGCCTCTCCAGCAAAACTATAGTCAGGGAGTGCTGTGTAATGGGTTTAATCACAGAAATTTTTGTCAAAATGTCTACAAGTGTGGTCAGCAGCTTATGTATTGCAGGCAGTTGCTTCATGCAAGATCCTCTACAGTCCTGAAATCACAAAACTACAAAAAACAGTTTTTCAGTAGTGTTGTGACAAATTGGTTGGTACATTGCTTATTTAATGAAGTCTACCATGCATGCAATGCTTTGTGGTTTACTACACTGCAATAAGATTATGTGGTTTGCTACACATGGTTTGGTATGAAGCCTTCCTCCCATACTTCTGTGCATTTGCTATGTCTTTGGTGACTGGAGCTCATCTGACAGCCACAATTAGGTCTCCAAAAAATGCTGAAAACAAAAAGACAGAAAGGACTGGATCACAAGGATTATTGATGATTGGAATTCCTGCACAGAACAAAAATTGTTGTCCACTTTGCGTTTGGCTTGGGAAAATGTTTACCTAATTCAATTTACCTTTTGTTTTGGATGGTTTGGAGCTCTTGTCATTGGCACAAAGAACTTGTGATACACCAGTGATGCTTCTTGCAACCATTATCGGCATTGAAACCTAAAAATATTTATCAATCAATCAATTGATATCGAAATAATTATATATCCACAAAAGTGTAAACAAATACATAATTTGTTCTTGTTTTATTAGCGTTTTGTTACTATGGCGTTGTAGCACAATGTTATGCGTTTGCAGATATTCATTTCTCAGCGGACAGACTGCACGTATGACTGGATTTTCTAACAAATGGTCCAAGAATTTCTTAGGCCAAAAGTTAGGCCGTGCCGTACAGCATTTTAAAACATGCAGGTAGCCTCACTACATAAGGACCCTCAACTTACGCTCATCTAATTGAAGTGAATTAATGTTGTTGTTGTCGCTCCAGTTGAGGGCCTTATGGACTAACTCTTCTCAAAACGGCAAAAAAATTCTCGCCAGGAACAAATTTGTTCCTGGACCAATCAGGATGCAAGACTTGAAATAACTTGGTGGGATTGGCTGATTCTTCTTCAATTCAAACTTCCCGCCAAAGGCAAACAAAAGCGTTCGAACAACGCGTTCGACTGAACTGCTGCAACGATCAAAATCTCAAAGTAACGAGCGAATTTACGAGATCTTTTGCGCCCCCAAATAACCAAAATAGCACTTATAGGTAAGACTTTTTTGCCTTAATAGCTTGAAGAAACATTCATCTAAGTACTGATAGTTTGTTTTGCAGTGTAGCACTCCAGGATAACCACTTTTTGCGGCATTTTAGGGTCGGTGGTTTTGAGGAAAAAATAGCAGGTAATTTAGGCCATGTCCGCTTCTGGAAGCGTAAGTCCATGAGTCGTAGTTATAGCGTCCATCAGCCTATCAATAGCGAT
>REGL01002072.1:22317-32444 GCA_004194395.1 Aurelia aurita complex sp. Pacific
TCTTGCTCCTGTTTGTGATAAAGCCTAGTACTTAAAGGCTCGTACATTCTTTCAGAAAAGGGATAGAAAGAATATTTAAAAAGTTTTGTTATCCCCAACCATTACTCTTTCAAAATAACTATGTTTGGAAGTAGTTGAAGGAAATCAAATTTTTGGTCTATGTCATGATGATGCCCCACTGTGTGCCTCAGAACCAGAGGATTCAGTATTCTCCATTGCGTTAAAATCAACGAAAATGATTGAAAAAACATTGCTTGCCCTGTTTTCTGATGTTCATGAGTGAGACAGATAGTCATATATTGAATTTTGTCATAACCAAGAATATTGAACATATCTAGGGTTGCTAGGAATGGTAATGTGCAACACAAGTGCTTCAGGCCATGGCATGCATCCATCAGATATTTTGCTTCTCAAAAGTGATGAAGTTGTTT
Source organism: Aurelia aurita complex sp. Pacific (assembly GCA_004194395.1). Classification (NCBI taxonomy): domain Eukaryota; kingdom Metazoa; phylum Cnidaria; class Scyphozoa; order Semaeostomeae; family Ulmaridae; genus Aurelia; species Aurelia aurita complex sp. Pacific. The sequence goes on from REGL01002072.1 coordinate 22,749, forward strand.
TAAAGCAACAATATTGCGTTCAGCAGGCTGCTTGATCAATATTCTTGAGTTATATGGTCATCAATTACCCCAAGTGCATTTCCTGGTATAACTGTAAAGTTTAAGTTTGTTCAGTGTTAAAATTCAAGTTATAAGGTTAAGTACGAAGATAAAATCCTCTGGTTTTGAAGGAACGAGTGATTGTGACTTTGTTTCTCAATAAATCAGCAACCACTTGTCAGATTTACACAAACTCGGTGCCAAACTCTAAGTTGAAATCTCCTCTATTCACAAATCTGAAAAACGACAAAGTTAGATTTATGGCTCCTCCACAGTAGCCACTCAAATGGCGCACATGTTTGTTACATGTACACAGTAGACTAGCAATAACTATAGTCAGAGAGTGCTGTGTAATGGGTTTAATCCAGAAATTTTTGTCAAAATGTCTGCAAATGTGGTTAACAGCTTATGTATGCAGGCAATCACTTCATGTAAGATCCTCTACAGTCCTGAAATGACAAAACTACAAAAAGGGTTATGCAATAGTTATGTGACAAATTGGTTGGTACATTGCTTATTCAATGAAGTCAATTTAACATGCATGCAATGCTTCGTGGTTTGCTACAGAGCAATAAGATATTGATATGAAGCCTCCCTTCCATACTACTCCGCATGCGCTATGTCTGTGGTGACTGCAGTGAAATAATTTGACAGCAACAATCAGGTCTCCAAAAATAAGACAGAGAGAACTGGATCACAATGATTATTGGAATTCCTGCACAGAACAAAAATTGTTGTCCACTTTGCGCTTGGGAAAATATTTACCTGATTCAATTTACCTTTTGTTTTGGATGGTTTGGAGCTCTTGTCATTGGCACAAAGAACGTGTGATACACCAGTGATGCTTCTTGCAACAATTATTGGCATCGAAACCTAAAAATATTTATTAATCAATCAATTAATATCGACATAATTATATATCCACAAAAGTGTAAACAAATACATAATTTGTTCTCCGTTTAGTGTTTTGTTATTGTTGTGGCGCTATTGCACAATGTCATTCATGTGTTTGCAGATAGCAGACAGGCTGCACGTATGACTGGATTTTCTAACTATAATGGTCCAAGAATTTCTTAGGCCAAAAGTTAGGCCGTGCCGTACAGTATTTTAAAACACGCAGGCGTGATTTGTAGGCCTACGCATAGTAGCGAGTGAAACAAATTGAAGGTGCGAGCTGCGAAGTAAACTTTAAAAAGCTGCGAGAGATGCAAAATTAACAATAGGTCTTTCATTCTCCCATGCGAGAACCTTTCGTTATAGCAGCGAGTAGCGAGTTTGACACAGTTTCATAGTTGCCAATGAATGCAACTTTTCCACCATTAATTTTGTTCCTGGCCTATCATATCAACGTGACGAGAAGAAGGTTTAACTCCATGCATGATAGTGGAAACAAACACAATAAAACATATCGATAAGCTCAAGACCTTATACATTGCAAACCTTTGACGTGAAGTTTCTAACTGCAAGATTTAGCGACATCTTGTAGAGCTCGGAACCAGAACTTTATTTGCTTTCGATGTGAATTTTTGCTTAGGCCCTTCTCAAACTCTTTTGTAAACTCATTACATAAGTCCCTCTAACTTCATTCGTTGTTGTTGTTGAAAACCCTTCAGTTGCGGCAACACATCAGTTCGAAACAAGGGACTTTTGGAATTAGTCTATCTTTTAAAAACTTTTCAGTAAAAACTTTGACAAAAACATTTTCCATACTTTGAAAAGATTCATCATTGTTGAAATGGCTTGATGGAATAATATGCTAAAATTGAATACAAGCAAGATGTTTACCCATGCAAATGCCATCTTATTAACAAATTTGCAAAAATGATGGAGGAATAGAAATTTTAGCTTTTCTTTAAAAGAGTTTGATATTTTAATACATTTTGTAGAATTTTTGAATGTAAACAACAGTGAATGAAGTTGTAACACCACTCAGTCAAATCTATTGTCTCAAACTATATAAAACTATCACTCAATCCAGACTCTTTTGCAAAATAGCTAAAAGGTCTATTAGTCAAAAGAAAAAGACTGACAGAAAAAACTCAAATATATTCCAACATTAAACATAATCATTTTATATCAACTTGCACTGTTATACAAAATGCCTGTTACATAATTTCACCAAACAGCTTAGCTGTAAAACATTTTCACTACAAAACTACTACATTCTATAAAGTAACAAGGAAATATATGAAATAATGCTGGCTAATTGTCTCATTACTACATTTATCTGAAATAACATAAAATATAAAAACATTGGGATACTAGATTACAGTATATCTCTATAATAGTTTTTTTCTGAAACTTGCAAAAGGGCATCCAAATTGGACTTCAAATTTTAGTGACTATGTTATGCCACATTTCTGAAACTGTTTTTTATGTCCATTCTTGTTCTCATGGCTGCACACAACTCAAAATTTCAGGGGAGGGGGTGGAAAGAAAAAATTGTTAAAACTGATAAGTCTCTGTAATTTTCACCTGTTGTATCATATTTTGAGAAGTTCTTGGGGGCAACCACCCCTGCCCCTGTGCTGTGTATGGCCTTGCCAGTTCTCTTTGCCTTTAAATGATACAAGTTAGTGGATTCATGAACATCAACGAAAAGGTACTCAAAACAAGTCAAAAATTAAAGAAATTTCAACTTGGATGCCCTTATGCGTGTGATCATCATTAAATGTTGCTATCACAATTAACTATGAATAATTTTGTAAAATAGGACTAAAAAGGTCATTATATGTATCGTCCCCTAAATTTATATCTGCTTGGTATCTAATAGGCATCTGAAAGAGTTCAGCTATGCTGCTACCAATATCTAATGACGATCATCAGCTAAGCTGCTACTATATGTTTACTCTATGGTTTACTTGAATTATACTCAATATGAAATATGCTATGATACAAGATTGACTAATAAAATAACTGAACTAACTAAACAAGATGACAAACAGAAAACATGGACCAACAACAGTGGCTACTTGGTAATTCATTGGCCAGCTTCAATTGTTCAGGATTTGTTCCAATATGAAACTTTCTTTTTCAAAGATTTAGCTCTTACCAATGATGTACATAGATGTCTTGGTGCCACCCAGTATATGAGCTGCACCGTTGAGCTCAGTCATACAATTCCAAGTAAATCCTTTAAAGGCTATTCATAAAAATACTCATTCTCCAGTATTTTTGGCTGAATCCTGACAGACTGTTTTTCAATATTGCGTTCTGGAAAAACTGCATACAAAGTTGCATGCTTCTGGATGGCTGGTATAGGAAGTCCCAAAAACCTATACAGTGGATATATATGTTTGGCCTCTAGTTATTGCAGTTGCTATGGGGGTCATTTATACAGTAGCTACATACACTAACTGGAAAAAACCTTCCAATGACATGCAAAGTTTTCATGAGCTAACAGCATAGTAACAGGCTCAAAGTTTTGATAATGGGTTGGGAGACTAACAGAAACTAACATGTGAAATGTGCAACAGATACACTAAATGCATGGCACCAAAACTTGGTTACTTCCCATAACTGCATTTGGTAGCAATAAGGGAAATGAGCTACATTTTGAGGGATCTTTTTGCTCCTTTTCAACTTAAGAAACTATTTTGGGGGTGAAGCCTCAGGAATATTTTATGACAAATACCTTCAGACTGGCAAAACGTAGGCAACACCTGTTTCAGATGTGGATCATATGTAGTTAGTTTTAACTAATATGTTATTTCATGAATCATTATCATCACCGATTTCAGATCAAATTGGTACCAATGCTCTGTCTGAATTTAATTGACTCTCAAAGACCATACAGTATTTGTGAAAGTATGGGGTTAAGACCATCCCACCAATACACCACTGATCTGATGGGCTTTAAATGTGGCTAAGTTGGTTTTTCTTCTTCAAAATACCATTCTAAATTACAATCTTCTAGTTTGGAATATCCTCTACATTTTGTTGATTATATCATTTTTGTTTCTTTAACGGATATTGGCTACAGTGGCTAACCATTGACTTTTACATTAGCTGCACTATTATCACCAAGGCTATATTCCTGTATAAAAATGGTAAGTCCCTTCGAGCTGTGATCAATAATCAGCCAAAAATATGTTAATTGTAAATTCATTTAAAAAGATTTTTAAACCAATTTACAATTTTGTTACCCTTCTTTGGTGCTGGAGCTGGGTTGGCACCTGCAGCAGCACCATCTTTAGGAGTTTCATCAACTACCGTAATTGTTGGTCCAGCTGCTGATGCACCTTCCGATGGTGTTGATGCCTCTGCTGCAGGTTTTTTGTCACTTTCAGCTGGAGCGGCTTCCTCTGGTTTTTCCTCTTTTGCATCTGCCTCTGGTGCTGCTTCTTCCTTTGGTTCTTCAGCCTTTTCCTCTGATTTAGCAGGTTCTTCAGGGGCAGCAGCCTCTTCTTGGGCAGGAGCTTCCTCTTTTGCTGGTGAGTCTGCAGCTGCAGGTTTCTCTGATTTAGGTAGTTCTTCAGGGGTAGCAGCCTCTTCTTGGGCAGGAGCTTCCTCTGTTGCCTCATGTGACTCTTCTGTGGCAGGTTTCTCTGATTTAGCAGGTTCTTCAGGGGCAGCAGCCTCTTCTTGGGCAGAAGCTTCCTCTGTTGCTGGCGAGTCTGCAGCAGCAGGTTCCTCTGATTTAGCAGGTTCTTCAGGGGTGGCAACCTCTTCCTGGGCAGGAACTTCCTCTGCTGATGCTGCAGGTGACTCTTCAGCACCAGGCTTCTCTGGGGCTGCAGCCTCTTCTGTGGCAGGTTCCTCTGGCTTTACCTCTTCAGGTGCTGCTTCTACTGCTGCTTCCTCAGGTACTGGCTCTTCAGCCTGGGCTTCCTCTTGTTTTGGCTCTTCTGCTTGGGGTGCCTCCTCTTCTTTGGTGTCTTCAGCTGCCACCTGTGTTTGCTCTTCTGCGGGGGCAGATTCTGTCACTTCCTCCTCTTTTGGTGCTTCTACTGTTTCACTGGTGCTTTCTTCTGCTGGGGCAGCTTCTACCACTTCTTCCTCTTTTGGTACTTCAGCTGGCTCATCCTGACTCTCAGGAGACGATTCTGCGACAGGTTCTTCCCCAGCATCTGCTGCCGCTTCGTTTACAGCTGGAGTCTCGACAGCGACATCACCGTCAGGTTGTTCTTCAGCCTCTGCTGGAGCCTGTTCTTCTTCTTTCTCTGTTGTTGTGTCTGCTTCTGCTGGGCTTTGTTCAGGCTCGGCGCTGCTGTCAGCAGGAAGTTTAGCATCACCCGCTGATGACGACGTGGCGCCGACTTCTCCCGCTTCTGTGTCTTCAATTTGAGCAACATCGGCATCTATAACTTCTTCTGAAGTGACCGTTGTTAATTCTTCTTGAGTTGTTGTTTCAGCTGCCTCATCCATTTTAATTTTAAACAATTCTATTGCCTTTTATTCCCTTCAAGTTCTATTTACACACTGGACTATCGCTTCCACGCCCAAATTCCTAATATTGTAATCCGCCATCGTCATTCAGCCTCGTTTCAATAGCTAATTATGCAAATTACCTTACTGAAACAGTTGCAAAATACCCTACAACTTGTGGTCTTCCTATTTGGTTTATCTTTGGTACGAAAATATCTCAGCAACAGAATATTTTATAAAGAATTTGTTACAAGTTACAACAAATTTCAGTTTACAATAAATGCTTCAGACATTTCATTTTATTAATCTGATACCATTTTATGTTTTCAATTTATAGAGTACACAGGTGGCAACAGGTGCCTTATTGAGCTTTCTATTTCAATTGAACCCAGGGGGGTGCTCTGCAATGATTAGGATAGGGGTGCCCAGGTTACTTTTTTGGGTCTAAAATTTGCACAGTTATTTTTTGGGTTCGACTGGCTTACTTTTTGGGTCTAAAATACACTCATTTTTTTTATAAGAAACCGCTTATAAGAAACGGTAGGCTCAATTTTTTCGAAAGTTAAGAAACAACCCTACCTGGATTTAAAAAGCTAAGAAACTTTTGTAATTTACAGTTTTAATTTTCCTGTCGCAGTCAAAAATGTTTTGACGCTGTATACAGTTATAGCAACTGTTTGGACATTATTTTGAGTGCGAATTATGTTATTGACTTGTTTTGAGACCTTACTAAGTACTTTGGGAACCCTTTAGACAAAACAAGATTAACTCTACACCTCTACACTTCTGGCATTAAAAATATAAGAAACACGTAAGAAACCTTTGGTAGGAAAATGGCCCAATAGTTTAAGAAACTGCCTACCAGCCCCGGACCTTAGTTTCTTATAAAAAAAATGAGTGTATGGGAAAAAGTAACAAATTGGGGAAAAAATAATTTAAACGAAATCAATCCAAGTTACATTTCTAGAATAAAAAAACTTGAATATCCAAATACACTAAGGAGAAATCTATTCAGTTAGGAAACTTTTTACAAATTTCAGATACTGATTTCATAACTTTTTTGAATTATTTTTTTTCCATCTATTTTCACGCTAGAAATCATTTTTTATGCGTTGTACCCCAGCCTGCAGCCTGAGCACCCCATTCCTAAATATACCTGAGCACCCCCCTCCCGGGCAATTGAAACATCCCTTTAGGATTATTTGATACTTTTAGAGACAAGAACATGTTGCACGTGTCCTCAACCGAAGCAGGGGCAGGCAAGTACTGTAAAATAGTTGACCCCATGTTTGTCCAGAGGAACTGGAAAATATAACCAGTTCTTTTATCAAAAAGTACGACTTTCCTGCCCAAAACAACCACTTTTTGGGACAAAGGTGAAATTTGAATATCAATCTTCCTATTCAATCAGTTTGTCTGTCACAAAAAGCAAATTTTCTAGCTTCCTATCTAATCAAAGTCCAGGAGTTTATCTGTAGCTGGTTTTCCCTTTGTCCCCCAAATTTCAGCAGAAAAGACCAGTATTTCAAATTTTCACGTAAGCGGTTCTACCTTTGTCCACCAAATTTACGGAGAAAGGACCAGAAATTCCAAGTTTTCCAAGTCCAACAAATTTTCGAAAAAAAGGCCAGAATTTCTAATTTTTCATCAAAGCGGTCCTATCATTGTCTAGACTTGCCCCAAGTCTATCTCTTCCGTCCGTCTACAGTTCCCTGTACAGTAGTTCCTGGATCCGCCATATCCTGGATCCGCCATTCCAATGTTCCGTCCAAAGAGCTCTCTTGACGGAATGTTGGAATGGTAGATCCATGAAATAGCGGATCCAGGAACTACCGTAAAAAGGGAACGGTAGACGGACGGAAGAGATAGACTTGGGGCAAGTCTAATCATTGTCTGGCAACCGCTTTTGGGACACATGTATTTTCAAATCTATAATTACCACTTGCTTTCGAAAACAGTAGTTGGTTGAAACTACCGGTTTTTGGGACAAACATCGTCAATGATACATAATGTTAAAATTGTCCTCCAAATTGAAGAAAAATAACAGCGGAAATTTGCCATTAAAAACGACCAGTTTTTGGGACAAAGGTGATGCAAAATTTTTTCATTTTCGGACAAAGGTAGGACCATCGTTACCAGTGTGACATGTCCGCCCTTTTGCCGAAGTCATGCAATGGAACTATGTTCGTGTTTCATTTTTTTTATACTTTTTGACAGGGGCTGGAACAGGATAACAGGGGTCTAAATCTCCCCTCTCTTTAAAAAATTTCAGAATTTCTCCCTTCTCCTGCAGATTTTGCAATCTCCCTTCGTCTCTAAATTCATTGTGGTTTTTACACATTTTCTTTCAAATTTTCAACTCAAAATACATGATATTTGCATGAAAGTGGTATGAAGATAATTTTGAGATATGTGTTGCTTGGCATTCCCTATTTCATATCAAGGCCAAAGCTAACATGGGGCCTCAATCTTTCACATAGAGCATTAATTTTCTTAACGTGGCATTCTATTCTTGGCGCTTGGGGTAAAATGGATACATTTTGAATAAAATGGGCAAGAAAAAAATGTTATTGAATTTATTGACAGAAAGATTGTTTCTTCACTTGAAGTTATGAATCATGATTGAACAAATCAGGATCTGCCACCCCATCTTACCCGATCTTACCCCCAATAATGCTATGTACCTATTTTACACCTGCAATCGATTTCACTTGTAAGGGAAGCAAATAAAAGTGCGTTTCAATCTTGTCTCTTCTGGTATGCTTTAGTCCACGCGCTTTAGAATACCGGCTCCGCCCTTCTTTAAGTAAATGCCACTAAATTTAATGAGCTTACTGACAAAAAATTAAGCATGTCATTCATTATTTGCTTGCTCAAACTGTCAGCCGAAAAAAGAACTTCCCTGAAATATTGCCACTTTTAAAAAGCAATCTGTGAATGCGTCTCGTTCTTCTTCAGACTGATTTTTGGTCAACTGTAGTACATGAGGCACTTATGCCATTTTCAAATTGTGCAGGTAGGGCCATCGTGTGATGGCAGTCTTAATCATGAGGCTTGATTCTCCAAAGCAAGAAATGGGCGATAGGGTTCAAGCTCAGGGACTAGGAAGCAGTGGCGGACTGGCTCCGATTTTTGCACCGGCCATGGATAAGTTGAGGGGGGCCCTAAGTGGGTGTGGTCTAAATGGTGAGGGTGTGGTCATATGAGCAAAATTCGTCGCAATTCCTTGATTTCTGACCAATAGCAAAGCTAAAGTCACTTTCTTTGAAAATGACGTATATTTCTTCTTCTGGCATGATTACAATCCTTACGTAGTCTCTACTTTATATAAGTACTGTTGACTTTTTTTTAGTATTGTAGGCCAGACGATATAATGTTTTCGTTTCTCAAAGTGTTGAGCAAAGAGCAACCCTTTCCCGATCCTCACCCAGCAGTGTGGTCAGGGCAAATTAACTGATGGAGTATCAAAATGAGGGATCTGGGGGCACAGTCTCCAGGAGAATTTCTGAGGACACAATCCCTCTACATTGGCTAAGAACGCTTCTCTAAATCCCATGTTTACCGGTGCTAAAATTGAATTTGTGACCCTTTGTAACAGTAGTTTTATGAATTAGCATCCAAAGGGAAATTTTTTGAGTAAAAATCTGTTCTTTGACTTAGAATGCCTGTCGCCATCCCATCTTTACCAGAGCAAAATCGGAAATTTTGAAATTTTCAAAATTATTTCAGCAATTTTTAACCAATCAATCAACACTCTTATCAAAATGTTTGCGCAAAAGCTTTTACTTTGTCCTCGTCAAATCCAATTTTTGCGTGCCCGCAAAGTGGAGGCCTTGACAAAGCTTGTCCTGGAAAATTTTTGAAGCTGGCTGCCTTTGGGCCTTTAATTTGGCTTAGAATGACTTTCCCTGTCATTTTCTAGTATTCGTTAGAGTCATGCCCTACACTACCTATACGCAACTATATTCTTTGACGTTATTTCGAGCAGCGGCGTGGCCAGGGTAAATTAAGTAGGGGGGGGTAGTAAAATGAGGGGGTCTGAGGACGAAACCCCAAGGAAAATTTTGGGTTTACGCCCTTTACTTTGGCTTAGAATGCATTTCCCAATCGCATGCCTGCCTTTAGCGACAAGGAAACCTTGACCGTTTTGTGACGGTTATCCTATGAATCAGAGCACGAGGAAAATTTTTGAAGAAAGGTCCTTTACTTTGGCTTAGAATGCATCTCCTAATATCATGCTTGCCTTTAGCGACAAGGAAACCTTGATCGTTTTGTGACAGTTATCCTATG